>JASAMX010029125.1:0-10967 GCA_030248175.1 Microlaimidae sp. YZB2_3
CCCAGACCCACAAAAAAAATTTTCAAATTTGTTGCGTGCTTTAGACTTTCCCACATTAAAATACAAAAACAATAAGCTAACAAACGAGAAACAAATTTTGTACAGTCTTGTGTCTTAGCTAATTTTGATTTTCTAGTTATTAGTATTTCACATCAGAATCAATATATCAAACGAATTTATATTATAGACGAATTAAATCTGAATGATCTCGTAATGGTAACATTAGTGGACAAAAAAAATGTGCGCTTATGACTTTTTTAATAACAAATTAACAGAAAATGCTTTTAAATCCCGCCTTTTAAATATACAAAAAAAAAATTTTAACATTAAAAAATAGACGTTAAAAATTCTGTTAAAATATGATTAATTTGTTATAATATGCTGAAAAAAACTGCTTAATAACTGATATAAAAAGTTTTTAATTGTTTTGATATTAAATACGTAAACAATTTGTTATTACAAATTATTTAGGTCAACTATGTTTAATTTCGTTATTATTCTGGTTTTTTTATCATTTTAGCAGATATTGGCGGAATTCTGGGACTGTACTGTGGTGCCACGGTTATTACTGTATTTGAAATAATTGTATTTTTTACTGATTTGCATAAACGTGAAGTACTGATAAGACAAAAAAGGTAAGCCAAAAAACTGTAATCTATAATAATTATTTATTTTTCGGTTTTATAGTTTATAAATAAATTATAAGATTCTTAATTAAAAATGTCAGGAACAATAAAAATGTATAAGACTTGGTCTCCAAAACATGAAATAAACACTTATGCAACCGAAAAATTATTTCCCAAGCCTAAGCTTAAGCCAAGCCAAAAAAACCCATGTCTCCAGATTCTAGAAAACTCTTTTTTTACTTTAGACTGAAATTAACTAGAGAGTTATATATTTTGGGTGGGAACATAAACCGCATAAGCCACATAATTCACACCGAATTTAAAACCTTCTCCATTTTAAGCTTTTTCAGCTAATATACTAATTACATGATTCGAAATTTTATTAAACAGGCTTTGAAAATTACATTTGTTTTTTCTTAAACAGTATTTCTTAAGATATAACAAATCTAGTAAAAAAAAACTAAAACAAAAATTTTAAGCTTTGACAAAAATTTTCGGTTTTGCTAAATAAAATGATTTTTAATTTTTATGTTTAACATAAACTAATATAGGTTTAAAAAAATAGCAACACAAGGTATTTCAACTTTAACTGTTCTTTCAAATTCCGTAAGAAAAAGAGATACTTTTCGAAACAATTTTGTTAAATTAAAAAAATTGTTAATAAATTAGAATTTTATTATCCATGGTTTCATTCATAAATTTGTTATCTCTCGAATAGTAATGTTTTAGCTATAAAAACAAATAAAATTTTAAAAAACCTGTTTAATATAGTAATTTTGATAGCAATTCAGAATTGTCGTGAAAACTGTGGTTTTGATTTTTCCTTGATTACGATCACTATTTTTTAACTAAACTTCAAATGAAAAGTTTCTTGATATAATAATAAAAATTTTTAGCTTCTATTTTATCGTTAAGATTTTTACCATTAAAATTTTAATGTACGGACTTAACCCGTTCCCGTGAAGGCCTTTTCCCCCGCTACAACCGTAAAACCTTCGTACGACAAAGGTAAAACCTTCGTCTCACGGTGGTGCCACCCTTGCAAAATCCATTGTTCTAAACGGAAGGAATCCTGTGCGCATCAAAAGACAACGCGCGCATAAAGGGACGCCCGCATTTATATCTAATAACGGGCCCGCGCCTATCTAATAACGGGCCCGCGCCCGCGTGGCATTCTTTTAGTTATATTCTCACCTTCATTTTGAAGCCCTGTTTTACCGCTGCTCCTCCGAAAACCTATCCCACGAAGCAAAACCTATATGACGTGATCACAAATACTATATGACATTTTAAAGCTAAAAAATTCTGAGGTGGCTATTTTGTATGACAAATGTCGTAGGTAAATCTTAATGCGGTAAGCTCTTCGCAGGACCTAGATCGTAGATAGGGGGCGGGGGGGGGGGGTGGGGGGTTTTCCCCCCAAAATCGGACTAGCACCCCCACAGACAGAACACCCCCCCAACCCACGAGAAGCTAAAGCTATAAAAGAGCTAAAAAAACCGCGCGTAGCAGAGGTTATTACCTATCATATACCATTTCTAAAGAAAATATCAAAAACAAAACCAAACGTCAAAACACCTAAATAAAAGAAAAAAAACCAAAAATAAACACATCTGAAAAAATCTATAGCACCGAGAAAACTCCTCAGCATCTGCGACACCGAGCAAGCTCTCCCCACCCCGCTGCTCGCCCGACCCCTCTGGAGCTCCGCCTCCCAGACCCCCCCAGATAGTACCCCGCGCCCAAATAACTCTGACACATACTAGACCCCCCAAATATCCAACGCAACCTCAAAGAAGAACTCCAAATTCCCACCAGAAAGAGTCTAGACCCCCTCTACGCCCATTATTATAGCCGTGAAAAGATATATAAAAGTTTATACTACTTATAATCAAACAATATAAACTACTTCTACATCACTAAAAAAAACTAATTCTAATCTAATCTAAAATATATAAACACAAAAAAAAAAAAAAAAAAATATAATCAATAATTTATTTAATTACACATCAACATATAACTACATTACGCGTTAACCTAAACAGCGCAAATATCTACACCCCCCCCCCTCAAAATTTCCCAGACACCCCCCTAAAATTCGCCCCCTATACCCAAAAACAGAGACCCCATTACTTCCGTCATACAGTAATTTTTGTGTGCGCGAAAGGGAGAAAAAAAAAAAAAAACAAAAAAAAAAAAAGAAAAAAGAAAAAAAAAAAAAAAACACTAAAAAAAACACAAAACAACGAGAAACAAACAAAAACAGAAAAAAGAAAAAAAAAAAAAAATAAAAAAAAAAAAAAAAAAAAAAAAAAGAAAAAAAAAACAACACTAGTGCCCAGTGAGCGAGCAAATTGGAAATGGTTAAAGCTGTACGGTAGCAATACGCAAATTTTTGCAACATGCAAGCTCCTACGTTATACACTGTATCCGTGACAAAAATCTGCATATTCCCACCGTACCGCTTTAACCATTTCAATTTGCTGGCTCACTTATTTCAGTTTCAATTTGCTGGCTCACTCAATTACGAGAAGGGTTAATGTTATTTTTAATGATAGTCTTAATGTAATTTTGGGCAATTTCCTCAGAATAGTTTATTGACTTGACGTTTCGAAACCACGACGGGTTTCTTCTTCAGAATAATGGTTTATAACAAATAAACAAATTCATAAATAAATACTTTTAAACAGAATAAACAAATTCATATATAAATACTTTTAAAGAAACATTTTATAAAACGTATACAGTGATAATGACAAAAACTTTAGACTGTTTTTTAAAACATTTTAAACAAAAAAGATAATAAAAATATTATGGTAAAAACTTAACAATAGTTAAAACGCAGTTTAATAAATGAAAAGGAAGCATTTTTTTAATTTCTCGTATACTATTGATATATAGCGTAAAAACGTACATAGTTTAATCTTTTTAATAACAATGATAATTTACGATTGTTAAACCCGAAGTTACCACTAGTGCTGGGGTCGGTTCTTTTTGAACAGTGTAACTACGAAATGTTTACAAAAATCACTTTTCAGGAATCAAATGGATAAAGATGTTTTGCGCGGTAAGCAATGATTATTTTTTATTAGTATAATAGTAAACATATAGTATCAAATTATAACAATATAATAACAATATAGTTTTGAAATTTGTGTTTTGGAACAACAAATTTTGTTTTAATTATTATTATCGGCCAGCTGTCAAATCCTCTCACGCTATGGACCTACCTAGCATAACAAAAATTGCGTCGGCGGTCCCACCACGAAACAATGTTCCTCTCAAATTAAATGAATTTTTGTGTTATTTTTGAAACTGGAAATACTATATACAAATAAAACATCTATTTGTAAAATTTTAGTGGTCTGTTTGTATTTAATTAAGCATCACAAAATATTTTTTTCTGGTTTATTAAAAAAATTTACATATATGAAACTTTAGTTACACTTAATATAGCTCTGAAAAGTTAACAAAAATACTCGAAATTATTTTAATATAATTGTTTAATCTTCGGTTTCCAAAAAAAATTGGTAAAAATTATTGGTCTCATAACGAATTGGGATTTCGCGGCGGGACCGCGAACCCAAATTTTGTTATGCTAGGTAGGTCCATTACTTTTAAATTAATGAAATATTAAAGGACAGCCAAATAACTGTTTAGTTTGAAGCAATTTAACTTCAATTTTTTTATTATGCAAGAAAAAGTGCGTCTTGTTAACGTAAATGAAATAAAAATCATCCGCACTACTCTATACTAAAGTTTGCGTCCTGATTCGTTTCAATAAACGCGCTTTTCACTTACGTTTAGGACGCGTTAAATAAAAGGTTAAAACAATCTCAATAAAATACTTGAGAGCTGGTAAGCGACCGCAGTGTAAAATTTTGATTTTGTTCCACTTCTACCTTTTCACTCAAAGCCACAATTTTGGTTTGTTTTTACAGATTTTAGCATCACAAAATTTAGGGCCCGTAGTTTTATGACCAAATCAAAATTCCTCATAAAAAATCGGTTTTGCTCTATTAAAACTAAAGAATTAAAAACAATACTCAATCAATTTAAAGTGTAATTTTTGTTAATGGTTTGCGCTTTATTTTTGTTTCAGAATTTTGTTTTCGAGTAAGTTTTCGAGTAAATTTTCGAGACAAAAAACAACATTTTGTAATGCCTTAAATAAATATATAAATCCGCTTAAATTTTTAAAACAGGAGTTTAAATATTATCATTAGTATTTCAAATTAGAATCTTATATTTTAAATTAAAAAAATTTAAAGTCATATGGTTTGTTACGATTCTTCATTTCCGGTGTTCAACTGCAACGGACCCAGAATTTTGTTATGCGTATAGGTAAATTCACAGGTCCAAGATAATGGGAGAACAATAGGTGGGACCGAGTGGTATTTTTTTTCAAAAATCACGCCGAAAGCCTTGCTAACGTTTTTTCAATGTGTCACAAAAATTTTGCAAAATGCAGATTTTGAAAAGAGATGCAAAAAACAGATTTTGAGCAAAAGATTGTAACAATATTTACATTCTATTTTTCAGAAAAAAGCCGATTGCGTAGAAATATGAAAAAATGGAAAAAGAGTTAATCTCCACTGGTTTCACTATTAAGTGCCTTCTGAAATTGCCATTTTTATTTATTAAATAACCATATATGTTCTAAAAAAGATTTTGCATTGGCTGGTTGTGGATGGAAAATTTATTTTACCTGCGACCATTATTTTCTTCGTTAGACTTTTTACGTCTAGCTTTTCATCGTCCTACACCAGATTAGTTTGGATATTTACTTTTTTCACAAATCCTTTTATTAATCGATCATAGAAATTGACGCGACAAAAAAAATCGGTAAAAAAATTAATACTGCAATTTTTGGACTTGTTTATGTTTCTTGCGTACTTTTTTATCAGTTGTAATGTGTATACATACTTCGGTTTATCATATTAGACTATAGAGGGTTCTTTGGGGCTTTCGACTGCTTGATTTTTAGACCACGAAAAATATATTTGTATTTTATTATATATTTCCAACGAAAACTAATCAAAATTTTAGAGATTCTATCAAAATCTTCTACCGTCAGCAAATCTGGAATACAAGATATCATTTTAAAACGCTTGGCAGAGGTTGCAAAAAGAGCTCACAAATAACGATTACAATCTGCAGCACTATCTGTAAAAATATATAACTTAAAAATAAAAAAAATATCAAAAACATAAACTTTTTGGACATATTTTCTGCCTCACCTAGTCAGGATTTAGGTCTGGAAAGCCCAGGTTGAGGCCCATTTTCGGTTGCAATTAATGGGTTTTTAAAAACTGCCGCGTTTTTTAATTTTAATTAAAATCAACAATTCTGTATCTTTTCAGCCAACATACATACGCCCAAGGTGATATCGTCCATTTTAATTGTTATATTTTTATAGAACTTTTTAAAGGCTAGTCGTTAGTTTTTTATGGACGTACCTAGCATTACAAAAATTTGAGTCCGCGGTCCCGCCGCGAAATCAAATTTCGTTATGAAACCAATGATTTTTACCAAATTTTTTCGGAAACCGGAGATTAAACAACTATATTAAAACAATTTCGAATATTTTTGTTAATTTTTGACTATTATTTAGAGCTATATTAAGCGTAACTAAAGTTTCTCATATGTAAATTTTTTAGGTTATTCCGAAAAAACAAACATTTTGTGATGCTTAATTAAATACAAAAAGACCACGAACATTTTTCAAGTAGATGTTTTATTTGTATATAGTATTTCCAGTTTCAAAAATAATACGAAAAAATGCATTTAATTTGAGAGCAACTTTGTTTCGTGGTGGGACCGCCGACCCAATTTTTGTTATGCTAGGTAGGTCCATACACAAAAATCTCATCATTTTATTTTTAAAAAAAGATTCTAACAACACAATTTCATTTTTTTCTTCTATGATAGAAATAATTTATAGGGAATTTAAAACCTTTTTGTATAAATAAAATAATGTGGCGAGTTTTTGTTTATTAGCCAGAACAAATATTTTTTCAAATCTTTCAAATCTTTTATTTTATTTTTTGGGCACATTTTTTTAATCCTCCGATTTCTTAATGGAAACTATAATCTATACAAAAATGATGCGGACTGACGACAAAACTCAAACTTTGAAATATTATATATCCATAACGGAGGTTAGAATATGTACGGGACATATATGGGAGCATAGCTTAGACTCTTGGCTATCTTTTGAAAAAGTTAGGAAAAAATGTTTTTCGATGACGTCATCACTACAGCCGATGCGGTGAAAAAACCCTATAAAACTTTCGGAAAAAAGTGCAACTAGAATTTTTTAAAAATCTGCAAATAAATAGAATAACTACTGCGTTTAGTCCAACCAAGTAAACAAAATCGCGGTATGGAAAATACGTGCGTAACGATTTACCCCCGATATTTGTTGGACTTTTTGTTCCAAGCAAAAATGCGCATTTTATGAAAATCACTGCGAGCGCAACAGGCTGCGCACTTTTTACTTTGCATTGTGCATTGGGGCTCACCTTCAAAAGAGTCCCGGCACAAAAGAGTCCTGAAAAAAATCGCAGCTGGCACAAAAGAGTCCTGGCACAAAAGAGTCCCGGCACAAAAGAGTCCTGGAAAAAATGCGTTCATGCGCCCAAGCGCTGGGAGCGCTGAGGTCGGCACAAAAGAGTCCTGGCATAAAATCAATTTTTCACAGCTCTCATACAATGTTCACAGCTGTCTTCCAGCTTATGACGTATTTCAACACGTCGTTACTCTGACACAATGAGTCAAAAGCGTCGTAAAATACTCGTAACTGTGACTTTTTTAAATCTTAACACACAAATAATCCAAACAAAATAAGTCAGAGTCACGTTGATTTTATACTGATTGTGTCTTTTTGTCAAAGTAACGACGAACAGTTAATGTTAAGATTTTTAGCTATAAATTCTTTTTTTAAAGTTGCTAGTTTTTTTTTCTTAGGAAAACAAATTTTTATTCCAATAATTACAGTTTTCAATCCTTCCTATAGCGGGCTGGAGAAAAGTTACTCAGATTATTTAATGTGGTTTTTTGTAGCTAAAGATCGTTTCTATGTATTGTCTCGTATGTGATAACGTTTGCGTTAGACTTCAAAAGAATTTCAAAAGATTATGTAAATTTAACAATTTTTATTTGAAAAACCGTTAATATTTTTACGCCAACTTAAAACCTGGGGGCATTTTCATAAAATTATACGCTTAATTCATTATGTCCAACTAAATAGTTTGGAAAAATCAACCAAATATTTAGTTAAAAAACACAGATTAATTAAATTAAAAAAATACTAAATAGTTGGTAAAAAAGTACAGAACCTGTATTGGTCGGAGATATATATAACAATATTTGGTTGTTTTTTACTCGTTATTTGGTTAAAAATCACCAAATGGGCAGAGAGAGTGTTTTTTTGTGTCTTTTGTTTTTTTTTTAAATGTGCACATAGTTGTACGCAATGGCGTTGTGCGCAAAAAGTCCCAGTGGTCTGGTCATCTTGTCGTCTGACATCTGCCGTCGTCCTTACAATTACGATTAAAATACTTGTTTGATAAAAATTGTAATATTTTAACAATGAACAAAAAATTTATTCCAACTAAAATCATTATTTAGACATGGTTTTGTTTGACATACACTCAATTATGGCAAAAACAATAATTCGACATTATATGATTTATACCCAAATACAAAAATGATTTTTTTTTATTTTTCAAACGTTTTACAAAGCTTTAAGCGTTTTATTAACTAAATAATAAAAATACTTGAAAACATCAATTTTTTACCCTCGAAATTCCTCACAAAACCTTTTAAGAAGTTAATTTAAAAAAAACAAATAAAAAACTGGAAGACAGGAACATTGTATGTTAGCTGTGAAAAATTGGTTTTATGCGAGGACTCTTTTGTGCCGATCTCAGCGCTCGCAGCGCTTGGGCACATGAACGCATTTTTTCCAGGACTCTTTTGTGCCGGGACTCTTTTGTGCCAGGACTCTTTTGTGCCAGCTGCGATTTTTTTTCAGGACTCTTTTGTGCCGGGACTCTTTTGTGCCGGACCCGTGCATTGGTTCAAGATAAACAATAGTTTTATCGAAATCCCATCTTGCATTTAATGAAATTGATTTTGTAGTAAATTATTTTTAATGTTTTTTTTTCAAAATATACAACAGTTTTTTTGCAAAACGGTAAAATTTGTTGTTTTATATTTGAGTTGGGGACGTGTTTGGGGAGGTACCCACCTCCCTAGCGCTTTCCCACTTATCTGCTAGTGTCACTTAGCATAAGGGATTCTAGTAAATACAACACTTCACTAAACTGCTTAAGGACACTTGCTAGCTAGTGGCCCTAAGCTGTTAGGGCTTCTAGTAAATTTGGCCCAAACCTGGTCCTAAAAAAACAAAACTTCTTTATTAGTACGAGATAAGAAACGCCGCTTGGTATGCTGTTAAAACATACTTTTCTGATTTTTTTCTAAAAGTTTGAGCGAAATCGGCTCGTTCAGTTTTTTTTAAAAATGCGTTGAATTCACGCGGTTTTCGCAATTTTTCGCGAATTTTTGCCACGCTAATGCTTTGTCCGAATTATTTATATTGTTTTGCTTCCTGCTCGAAGTATGTACGATATTGATCATATTGTTATATATTAAATGTTCGTCAATTTTTATTCCTTACTTTTGACCTAAAATTTTTTTTGGGGTTGACCCCCCGAGCTAGGGGGGCCAAACTCGAATGCCAAAAAAATTTTTCAAACTTTTTTCAAAACCATCAAAAATGTAAAATTTATCACATATGATGAATTTTGATATAGTGTTTGTGTAAAAAAACTTAATATTAAGCTTACAATAAGCTGTCAAAAATGGCGAATTTGAAATTTGGAAGGATTCCAAGCCCGTATGCTGGCAGCAGCAAACTTTTCAATTAAAAAGTTTTACAAGAATAATAAACTGTAAAGATTAGTTTTAAATTTTTTTTAATTTATTTTGATTTAAAATCTTAAAAAACGGTCCAAATAACCCCATGAAACGGCAACATAAATTTTCGTTAAAATTCCAAAATACTTCCTTACATCATGCAAACTTTGTTATTACGTCATTGATTGGCTCTTTCGCAATTAAAATGACGTAATTCACACCAGATCGCAGATTCAAACGTTTTTACACGAAAAATAGCATTACTTTCAAAAATTACATTGGGATATTGGCAAAAGTTGAGAGACATTGTTATTAGAAATTTGTTTTTGTGTTGACGAACGGGAAAACATGTTTGCAAGTAAGAAAACATTTAAAAAAGAGCATTTTTTAGCTCCGATATTTGGCAGCTTTGTAGTAGGATTTTAACTTTGAAAATATGTTTTTCTAACAAAATAACCTGGAAATTGGAGAAAAATAAACTTTTAAGGCTTATTTTTTTAGAAATGTTTTTAATTTAAAGGTTTGCTGCTGCCAGCATACGGGCTTGGAATGCTTTAAAATTTTAAATTCGTCATTTTTGACAGCTTATTGTAAGTTAATATTAGGTTTTTTTACACAAACAATATATCAAAATTCGTCATATTAATAAATTTTACATTTTTGATGGTTTTGAAAAAAAGATTGAAAAAAAATTTCGGCATTCGTGTTTGGACCCCCTCTAGCCCCCAGGGGTCAACCCCCCAAAAAAAGTTTTTAGGTCAAAAGTAAGGAATAAAAGTTGGTGGACATTTAATATATAACAATATGATCAATACCGTACACATTTCGAGCAGGAAGCAAAACAAAATAAATAATTCGGACATTGTATTAGCGTAGCAGAAATTCGCGAAAAATCTCGAAAACCGCGCGCATTCAACACATTATAAAAAAATTTTGAGCGATCCGATTTCGCTCAAACTTTCAGAAAAAATTCAAAACGGTATGTTTTAACAGCATACCAAGCGTCGTTTCTTATCTCGTACTAATAAAAAAGTTTTTTTTTTTTGGGACCAGGTTTTTTTCACCGCATCGGCTGTAGTGATGACGTCATTGAAAAAATTTTTCCTAACCTTTTCAAAAGATAGCCAACAGTCTAAGCTATGCTCCCATATATGTCCCACACATATTCTAACCTCCGTTATGGATATATAACATTTTAAAGTTTGATTTTTGTATAGACTATTTTCAATCAAGTCAAGTAAAATTTCTCAAATACAGCACTATCACATAGACGTTCCTAAGATTACACACTGATTCGCAAAAAATAGACAATCAAAAAATAAATAAAATAAAGCAAAATGAAGTTAAGAAACTCGGGTAGAATTTCAAAACAACGAAATGCTGACACGAGCCTCTGTTTAGCACGAACTGAACGAA
>JASAMX010029127.1:0-11350 GCA_030248175.1 Microlaimidae sp. YZB2_3
TTTTTGTATTAATTATGATGTTGTACCCAGTTGTCCATTAGACGGACATCATAGCAGCCTTTTTGTACCGCTAAATGGTGAGTATCATTTACCCCCCTCGCGTAAATGTAAAGTTTTTTGCTGGAGACGTGCGGATTGGGAGTCAATATTTGTAAGTTTATTAAATTTAAATTTAAATCAAATAGTACAAAATACCCCAAATGTGGACGCTGCTGTGAATCCATGGTGTTCAGAAATAAAAAATGTATTTTCATGATATATTCCAACAAAAATAATAACAGTTACTCCGCGCACTTTTTGGCTAAATAATTCAGTTATAAAAAATATACAAAAGAAAAACAAAGCATATAAAAATATGTACAGGATGGTAGTAACCAAAACTTTCAAAAATTTAAACAATTGCAAAAAGTATGTCGTAAATTGCCTGAGCTAAATCGGAAAGCGTTATTAAAAGCTTTGAGAAAAATTCAAATCAAGTGGATTTTTGGAAAACAGTAAAATTCTTAAGAGGAAGTAAAAAAGAACCTTTGCCTTCCTTTTGTAGAGCGGATGGCACCTTTGCTGTTAGTAATGCGGAAAAAACTGAAGAGCTATCTAAAGTATTTTTTTTCTTTTTGGAACCAGAATGATACTAATATCTTAACAATTCCTGATGAACCTGCACCTGCTGATTATTTATGTTGTGAAGAATTTGTTTATTTGGAATTGTTAAAATTTTGTTATTGTATATTGCATACTGTAATAGCCTAGATTCAGTCGTGCTATCTCCTCAATCTAATATTATATTGTATGCAGATGATCTATGTTTAATTAAACCAATAATTACTAATGATGACGAAATTGCTTTAAATAACGATATAAGACTTAATAATGAATACTTCTTAAATCGTTATCAGTTAGCATTAGTAAAACAAAATATCTGGTTTTATCGCTGACAAATCAGGAAATAAACCTAAACAACAATCTTCAGCTGGGCAATCAAATCATTCAAAGAGTTAAAAATTAATAATATTTGGGTTTATTTGCTGACGAGCGCTTATCTTGGAGCAGACATGTTGAAGTAAAAAGCGCAAATTTGCGTAAATCTACTGGTCTGTTGGTCAAAACTCTGGGCAAAAATATCAATTCCCACATTTTAAACAAAATATTTTTTAGTACTATACTTCCATCAATGTCTTATGGTTTGGCTGTCTACTACCCAATTTTTTTTAAAGATCGCATCAAACTTGAAAAATCCCTTTTTTCTGCTCTCAGAATGATTTACAATGACTATCAATCTCCTTTCCTGGCTTTGCAAAGAAAAAGTGGGTGTACATCAGTTGGTTTACTTGCTGCTAGCTTCCGTTCAAGATTAATTTACTGCTACCACCATGGACTTAGAAACTCACCTGAATTAGAATTTTTGCTTGTTAATGAACAAAATATCAGAAGATCTGATCGGTTGCGTAATAATAATTTTGAATATTTGCTGTCCCAAAAACATTTTATGAGAACTAATTTTTCTGCACTTCGACAATCAATTCGGCTTTGGAATGATTTAAGCACCAATTTTTGTGAGCAAACCAGACAAAAGTTTTATAGTAACTTACGTGGTTTTTGTAATTTACATGAATTATTTCATGAGAATGTATTTTATAATGTGTACTAGATCTTTATATTCAACAATTTTATTTTTTTCTGCAGTAACCAATAATTATGATTAAGGCTGGTTGTGTGGGCTGTTTTGTCAGTGGAGTCCGGAATCCTACTGACAATATAGTTTGACAGTTGGTCTTGATCATTTTTGGTGGATTATTGCTGTGGTTGCTGTGGTTTCTGTTTTTTTTTAGTAGTTTTCTTTTATGTTCAATGTTTATATAGGTAGATGCAAATTTCAGTGCTGTAACGTTTACAAGCTTTTGTGTCTTTCCTGTCTATGTATTTACATGACAAAATAAATTTATTTATTTATTTATTTATTAATTCGGCTTTAAAATTTTTATAAATATAAGTTTTTTCGATCTTTATTTTATAATGTTTGTGAGTCTTTTTTATGTTGTCATATAAGTATGTTACTTTAACGTGACCTTTGCAACAGTAATAAATATAATATGTCTTAATATAATTTTTCATCTATTAAATTGAAAATCTGGCCTATAAATAATATTAATAATGCTCCTATCCCTAACTATTCGGCTTGACTATAGGTTTATATAAAGGGAACTTCTGGGCCCGTATACAGAGGTGGGACTAGAATTTAGTCTGAATATTCTAAGGTGTATTTTAGTGTTGTAAAAAGTATTGATTTTGAATTATTTTAAGTAAAAGTAAAAGTAATTTGAAAAATTTTAATTTAAGTAAAGTAAGAGTAAAAGTATTTTGTGTTTTTTTAATTTAAGTAAAGTAAAAGTAATGGTCAAAATTTTATTTTAGTAAAGTAAAAGTAAAAGTAAGACCAATTTTTTTTAAAGTAAAAGTAAGAGTAAAAGTATAATAAAAGTAATTTTGAAACGGAGCAAAACACCCGTTTTTGGAGCTTCATAGCTCCGTTCTAAAGTTTTTTTTGCTTATTTTATGTATAAAAAACTGCAAATTTTAATTAATTTCGCTCTATAAATAAACAATTTCTGATTTTGAAGAACCACCAAGCAGTCCACTTATAATAATTTGGAATGGCTAAAACATTACTGAAACTGAAAAGGCTCTCTTAAAATTGAAAATTAAGTGCTATTTGTTTTTTTAATATATAATAATTATTTTTAATTCTACTTAATTTTCAGAAATAATCGCAAAACATGCATGTTTATGGTATTATTTCTATAATATTGCTGTAAATAAAAAAAAAACATTATTACAAAAGAAAATTGCGAATTGACTTATCTTTAAATAAACCAAAAAAAAATTAAAGGGTCATTATTTTAAATTATTATATGTTTACAGATTTAAAAAACCAAATTGCAAAAACTTTTTTTTTATTAGATTTGACGCCTCCAAATAGTCTTAAAGTGTAGCTCCGATTTCCCATTTACAAATAAAACTGCTCTGTATTCAAATAGCAAACACTATTTTTATTAAGAAGCAAAATTAGTTGTATTTTGCAACTTTTTAAACGTTTTTTAAAAAAATTTTAATTAAATTTATTATTTGGCAAATATTACTGTAGACTCTGTTTTAAACCCCCATTTTTTAATTTAATTGAAAAAAGGGTCTTAAAGCAGAGTCGGTCGTTCACAGTATTTTGCTAAATAATAAATTTACAAAATCAAAAGCCGCTACAAAACTCTACAATATTTAAATTACAAAATAAATTTTAGAACAAAATATTTATTAGCACTATTCTTTTTAAAATATACTGTCAAATACATAAAAACAAAGCAGGGCTTCAAAAAAAAGAGTATAGCTTTGGTAATATGACTCAACAGGTTATGTGAATTAATATTAAAAAAGAAAACTAAAAAATCCTACTTTTCTTGATTATTATGTCAATCCCTTGTTAATTTTTTAATAAAATACTTAACAAATAAAGCACAAAATAGTTGCTCAAAATTTGTTAGTCTTCAATTATTTGTAAAACAATTTTAATAACTGGAAAACACTAAGTTAATTAAGTATTAAAAAGGAGATAAGCAGACTACAAAAAATAATAAAAAAACATATAAAATATATTGCATTTAATATTCTTATGCCAAACGGCGACTTGTTATATCTTTATTTCAGGATCTTTTTTTACTATTATTATTTATTATGGCATCAAAAATTTTAATAGCATACAGTAGTTTTGGTTGTTAGAGTTTTTTTAATTGCATTAAAAAGTATTTTAATTTCTTGCAATGCAAAATTTTACTACGTTGACACTTTCTTAGATCTACATTTTGAGTTTTGAGGTTAAAAAGAAGAATTAGCACACAAGACAGACGTTGCTGTTTTGCATATTTGTTTACTTGTTTGCTTTTCATGAAAGTCACCGCTTAAAAAAATTAAATTTTACTGAGAGGAGTATGATAATTCTAAAACTCACACATCAAAGATTATTTTTAAATATTAATAAAATTCACGTACTTAATTATCTAAACGCCTCGTAACGCAAGTTCTCAGAAATTGAGAAACTATGAGTGGTTGTGTTATTAAGAAAAATATTTATTAGTATTTTGATGACGCTTATTTAATAATAATGTTTAATAGTAGTATTAAATATTCGAATAAATAGCGGGGGCAATTCAGGATGTTTTAATATTACAAAAGTTTTCGTGGTAAAAATTATGTATCTTCTCAGTAAGACGACAATGAACACTGATATCGTAATTGGGTGGCTCTATGTTACGGATAAGAACAATAAACCAGTACTACAATAGACACTAATTCTTTTCCAATATAGCGTTTCACATAAGTTAAAAATTTACTAAAGGTCTTACCAAATAAAAAATGCAAAAATGTTTTCCGTCTCAAACACTTATCGAAGTTACCATTCTTAAGGGTGGTTCACAGCTCCGACATAACGCTTAAGGTTTAAATCTTAAGCCAAAACGCAAAGTCATAAGTGTTAACAAGAATACATAACAAAGAATGCATCACTGTGTATTAAATGTCTTTCCTATTTGATCATCGCTTTGACACAAATTTAACCCCCGGGGGTTAAATTTCTGTCAATGCGATGCTCGGATAGGGAAGAAATTTGGGTCCGGCACAAAAGAGTCCCAGCACAAAACAGTCCCAGCACAAAAGAATCCTGAAAAAAAATCGTACAAAAGAGTCCTGGAACAAGAGTCCCGACACAAAAGAGTCCCGGAGAAAATGCGTTTATGCGCCAAAGCGCTGAAAGCGCTGAGGTCGGCACAAAGGTGCCAACGGAGCGGCTTCCACGCAGCGAAACTGCTCAGATCCAGCAATGGAAATGGTCAACATCTCTACCTCTTTTCCAGTCAACTCGGGATAGCAACTGGTTGCCACAAATGGCTTCACTAGATCGATCAGTAAAGGAAAACATGGTAAAGAAACTAAAATCAAAACTGGGTACAATTAACAAATTTATTTCACAATAACGAAATCTCTTCATATTAAAATATTTTAAATTAAATATGTTGGTACCTAATTGGCGAAATTTAACCGTAAAAATTAAGAATACTTGTCTTGAATGTTATTTTGAAGAAGCACTTTTATTCGAATATCATTTACACACCACTATTCAACATTTTTTAGTTTAAACATATAAAAAGGGTTAAAACGCACCTTTTTATTATAAAATAAATAACAACATTTTTAAAATTGTATTGTCAATTTTCGTAAATTAAAAAAACACTCTTTTTAAGTTATAAAAAGTAAAATATTATTTGCGAGTACATGAGACTACTCGCTTTCTAGCTGTTTCAAGTTGATTGTTTTAATGATTTTATCAAATTATTTAATTTTAGCCAAAAATTATAAAATTAATGTCACATAAACTTTTTCACTGTAATGATTGTCGTGATTTTACACTACTTTTTTAATTTTTCGAGATTTTTAAAAACATAGTATAACCCAAGAAAATTTTTGATTATATACTAGGTTTTTGAATAAAATTAGGCAAGAAAAAAATCTAAATTTTAAACGCACGCGACTTTCTGTGCATATACCACTGATTTGTTGCGCAGAGATTTTTTTTTGCAGTCAATACTTGTTTTTTCGTGCAACGCATTTATCTGCAAAAGTGGAAAAAATGTTGCAATATGCACCGCAAAACGCTAACGCTAACTAAAATTCGGTGCACCCAAAAATAGCACAAAATGGCGGGTTTTCAGTATTAACTCGCACAAGTGTGAGTTTCAAGCAAAATTTTATTTAAAATTTAGTTAGTATTATTGTTATTCAGCATTATGCGAAAACTTTTTTTCAAATTAAATATAAACAGTTCATTATTAACTTTTTGTTTTAAAAATTCACGTTTGGTGTCTTTTGGGTGGATAAAAAATATTGGGTTCAAAAAAACTGGACTGACTCCGCAGGTTTTTTTGAATTTTATGAATAAATAAATAGATTTACAATAAACTTAAAAATTTTAAAATAAAGACAAGACATCAGCTTGAATTTTTTTAACGTAACAAAATTTGAAAACAATGTCAAATATTTACCTAAAAATAAACGCAAGAATATATAATCCAAGCAAATATGTCCAGTTGTACAATAAACCGTTTTACTGACACATGATCGAATTACGGGTGTGCATTGCCGGGAAATTTCATTTTAGCAGCGCCTTAGTTTTTGTACTAAAGGTTCAAAAATCTTTTAGACTTAGCTTTAGTACTAAGCCCAAAAAAAGGCTTAGTACTAAAGCACTTTAGCCTTAGCTTTTGCCAAACTGACAAATATGGAACTGTTCCTAAATTTTTAAAAATTATCCCTTTTTAAGGTAATTTTTAGCTTTGCATTGTTAAGTTTAGGGTAAAAACTCAACACTAAAGACAATTTTAACGTTTATTGGATCAGGTTTTAGTTTTATATTTTAAAAAATATTATTTTCAGGGTTAATTTTACAGTTTTAAAATTGCTCTTGTGATTTTATTCCAGTTTTAACTTTAAATGTTAACATATATATCAAAAATGGTTAACTATCAAGAATAATTTTTCTGAAATGAATATGAATATCTAAAGCAACAAAACATTTAACCAACATTTTTTATTTAAAAAAAAACCCTTACTGCATAATAAACCTTACAAAATGCCCATATGAAATAGTAAAAATATGATTATTTTAATATTAAGCACTGAGAAACTCGAAAAATACTTCAAAAAAGCAAAAAATCAATATTTTCTAATACTTAAACAAAAATAAGAAACACAAAAAATAAAACCCCATATTCATAGCACCTTGCAACCAAAATTCGTTTTAATCGTTTTAATTAGCATTATTGTTCAAAATATTCACTCATTTCTTTTAAAGTAAAAATATAGTATATTCAACTTTATATAAGCATAGTTCTTAGACAGCTAAGAGTGAGGGAAGGGGTTGAGGTGGTTGGTTACCGGGGGTGAATTGCATCTTGAAATCTGAGAAGGATGTATGGAAAATTTTGAAATCCAGAAGAGGGTCAGAGTGTGTCTTCTGGGTTTTCAAAACAAAATACTTTAGAGGTGTCAGATTAAATTTCTGAAGGAGAGCCAGGTTAAAAAAAAGAGAACTTTTCTGAGGAGAACTCGATTTTTGTTTAGGAGGGGGGTCCAAAATTTTGAGGTTAAAAGACCCCAACATACATATCCACTTCATGGATAGAAATCTCATTAAATAATCATGTTTTTGATTGGTGAACACTTTTTTTTGGTCTTTTGGTCATTTTTTGGTCAATCATTTTTGGGTGATTTTTCATTGTCCTTGCAAAAGCTAACGTTTTGCCGGGCCCATACCTTTTGCCGAGGTTTTGCCAGCTAATTTCAGTTTATCCGCGCCTTAGCGTTAGTATTAAGCCCAAAAACACTTTAGTACTAAAGCACTTTAGCTTTAGCTTTAGTACTAATGACACCCGTAGATCGAATTTAAATAATCGAATTTAATAATCATTTTCTGCTAATTTTTTGCACAAAGCGATTTAGTAAAATAGTCGTAGAAAAAACGAGGTTTTTGTATACGAAATATCGATGTACGAGAAAATTTTTATTGAGTGCACAGAAAATAGCTTGCGCGTGAAAAGTCCCAAGTGCAACATTTCTTGTAAAATTTATATAAAAACTTCCCTGTCTAGCCGAAATTTCTTTTGTTTTAAATATTTTTGATATAAGCAATGATATTAAAATAATTCCAATATATGTAAAATACGTCTTGTGATTATAGAGGCGAATAAAACCTAGCTGAACTCGATGATTTGCAGTATTAAACCGACTATTTAACATTAAAATCTTTTAAAACTCTCAGTAAAAACGGTTTTATATTAAAGACTAAATTTAAGAATTATTTATCAAATTAGACAAGTTGCCACAAAAATATAATTTTTTAAAGAGTGAAAGTTGACTAATTTATGTATATTTTTTTAAAAAGCAGGAATTAAAAAAATTATGCGTTTTAATTTATTTAAAAAAAATTTCATAATCGCATAATTTTAATTTGGTCCATTTACGTCTCCTATACAAACTTATTAGAGGTCAGCCAGATATAATTCAACCATAAATATCTACTGTCAAACTCTCATCTTGTAAATAAAACCTACAAACGGCTTTTAATACTCAAGAAATCTTTAAGTTTTTAGAATAAGGATTCGTGAAAAAAATAAGAAATCTTAATAAAATAAAGAGGCTTTAGAAAATCTTAATATAGCATAATAAACAATAAATATCCTAATATTAAAACAATTAAATTAGCTCTGTAGATTAAATCTTGTATAATATTTCACTGTCAAGAATATTTAAAAGCGCTTAAAAATTTGCATTCTTAGGGGTCCTTACCCTGGTTTGCCCCGGCTCATTTGACAGCTAAATTGCCGGGGCCGGGGTAGAGAGAATTGCGTTTGCCGGGGCCGGGGTGGAAAAAAAGTGCCGGGACAAGCCGGGGCTGGGGCCCCGGTGAATCCCTAATTCCCAACTATGACTCTTACTTGATGATGTTTTCCTGAGTATATTTGCCTCTTTAAATTTAACTACCTTCTACCTGTTTTTAGAAAAATTAAAGTTCTTTTTGTTTATTTTTGGTTTTTTAAAGCTCTTTTCTTTCTTCTGCCTCCTACAAACATTTGAGGTTGTTTTTTGGTCTAGGTTTACTTGCCGCCTCCTAAAATAGGTGTTTCTAAGCATGCCTCCGATGCAGTTTTACAACATGTTACTTTTTTCCAGCCCGCTAATGAAAGGTTTGAAAACCGTAATTATTGGAATAAACATTTGTTTTCCCAAAACAAATTGCAACTTAAAAAAAATAATTTTTAGCTAATTCTTTTTAAGCTTTACTGTTCGTTGGTACTCTGAAACAAAGAGTCACAATCAGTATAAAATCAACGTGACTCTGACTCATTTTGTTTGTATTATATGAGTGTTAAGATATAAAAAAGTCACAGTTACGAGTACTTTACGACGCTTTGTTGAAATACGTCATAAACTGAAGACAGCTGAGGTGTCAAAATTGTATGTCAGCTGTGAAATATTGATTTTATGCCAGGACTCTTTTGTGCCGACTTCAGCGCTCGCAGTGCTTGGGCGCATGAACGCATTTCCTCCAGGGGTCGCATTCTGAAGAAACCCTTATATTTACCCCGATAAATCCATTTCAAAAAAAATCAAAAAATAAATATATATTGTAAATAAATAAACCTGCCGCATATGGGACAGAAAATGATTGCAATGATTTTTTTTAATTTTTTTTCTCGCGCCGCAAAACCACCTCGCGCAAAATAAAAAAATTAATCAATGCGTGTATTTTATTTTTTATTAAATTAATCCTACGGGAGAAAATATTTAACCACCTCTCGAGTTGGATAAATTGTTATTCTTAAAACAATAGAAAAAATTTATCCCGACTTTTACCCAGGTAAAATTGATTTTTCACTCGCATCCTTAAGCACGTAAAAAAAAGTTAACCCGGGGTAAATTTTAACCGCGCGTCAGAATGCGCGCCCAGGACTCTTTCGTGCCGGAGCTCTTTTGTGCCTGGACTTCTTTGTGCCAGCTGCGATTTTTTTCAGGACTCTTTTGTGCCGGGACTCTTTTGAAGGTGAGCCAAGAAATTTAATACACAGTGACGCATTCTTTGTTATGTATTTTTGGTATTGAGTCATAAACCATAAGTTTTAGCTGTAAAGAATTTGTTAAAAACGTACATCTTCCTAATTAACTCCTTCTTTTTACCGTTATTTTTTTAAATTTTTAACGGTAAAATAAAGGAGTCAAATTGGGAAAAGATATACTTTTTATTAATTTTTTCCAGCTTACGCTTGTTAAAATTTTATTGATTTGTTAATCAGTACAACTTTAACAAGCACTAGCTGAAAAAAATTAAAAAAAGGTTTACCTAATACCAAAAATAAATAACATAATAATAATGTTCAATATTTTTGCTAATACAAACATGCAAAATTACATAATAACCAATAATATTGCGCCCTAAAAACCATATAGCACTAAAACATTGTTCCCAAGACTGAAAACCTGCAATTGCCAAAATCATAGTGTCATAATTTAACTTTTTGCACTGAGCACGTGCTTTTTCTTTAATTTGGTTTAGTCATAGACTAGGAAAACTGGGAAAAGCCTTGCGGCGACGCTTTAATCATTGTTAGGTAAATTTAATTTATTCTCAATCTTTTAATAGTGATTCAAAGCTTTTAATTGTCAATGAATATATTTTTGTCAAATAAAGTTTAAGAATAATACAGATTTTTGTAACACGAGTAAACTAGCCTACAAAAACATTTTACATTGAAACGTAAGTTATTGTATTGTATTTATAAAACTGTTAAATACCTAGGTTTCAGCAAATTAAACACATTAGCAATATTATTTTCTAAAGATAAACCCAACGTGGCTGCAACAGTTGTTTGTTGGACTGAAAAATGCCCCCATTAAGTAATCACTCAAATCACGGGAATATGGCATCACTCGTTTCAGCCAAGCAGAATTCAGAAAATGAAAGAGTTGAAGTAGAAATCAACTTCAGATGATAGTTTAGGAATAATTCTTATTTTGTGACATAAAAAAAGAAAATAGTTGTTTAATGAACACGTGGACACACTGGTGCAGCTACGTTTGGTTTGCCTTTAGTTGTAGCTTTGATGTATTTTTTTCTTTTTGGTTTATTGTTTTCGAAATATAATAACACACTATAGTAAATTTTTATACAATTGTTTTGCATTTTATTAGCTTTAAAAATGTTTAAGAATAGAGCAAGAAAATGGGGCGATTTCACCTCGGTGTTTGTTTGAACAAAAAAATTTGGATTAGTATGAGGCGAACATATGGATTATAGGAAATTCGCATCTACAGCATTTGTGGAGTTCCTCACCAAATAAAGAATTTAGAAAATGATAATGATTGTGTAATCAGTTCACCCCACCGTGTAACAAAATCATTATTCAATGATCAATATTGTACAAACAAACCAAATGCCGAATTCCTATATTTCAATTCGTCGTGACTACAGCAAAATAAGTTAGTCTTTATAAAATATAGGTGACCGTAACTCCTTCTGTAGTTAATAGTGCACTATTAACAGCACATGTGCTGTTTGAATTCTAAAAGAAGTCGCAGTCGCATATATTTTGTGCATATTTTGTCGTAGTAACGAGGACATAGTGTCCAACTCCAGAATCTTGCAATAGTCTATATCTTTTCTGTCTAAACATACGCCCGGGTGTTATTACCCCCTCCTGTTCTTGGAGCATTTATCAAAGTTAGTCTCACATTTTTTCCAATCGAATTTAACAAA
>JASAMX010029129.1:0-24292 GCA_030248175.1 Microlaimidae sp. YZB2_3
TGGTGGGAGACTCTGAGGTGGTAGAAAGCCTTCCAGGAGATCGCCAAATTTGGTGCCGCTGAGCGCATTCTGGTTTTTCACAGTAAAATCAAAATGTTCCTCTGAGCTTAAGTAGCTGTTTTGTAGATTCGCTCGGTTTAAAATTAGACAAACCTAAGCAGCGGAAACGGTGTACATCGTCGCAGTTAAAGCAGACGACGTATGATACCTGCAATTCTCCGGCGGATTTCCCACATGTCACGTAGTCGTTTGAGTTGTCCTCGCGTACAGTCGATGGCGTATCATCTTCAAGAGACATGGCGCCATATATGGACAGTAAAGTTCAGGGCCGGAAAATCAAGGTGGAAAAGGATTAATCGGGCGAGAAGTAATTTAAAAGGGCTGTCGGCGTAGAATTAAGGTTATTTACACTCGTATATGATGTCTGCTCCCATGAATTCAAATTTTTGGCGCTTTGTAATTTGTGCTTAAGCCACCATGAAAACACAGAAAACGCAAAAAAGCACAAAAAAGTTCAGAAATAAACCTGATAGGTAGCAATAAGTCCCACCAAAATTAATTTGATCTGAAATCGAAGCTTTTAACGGCAAAAATACATATAGTTAATGGAGCAACCAAAACAACCGACCACACTTAAAGATTTGTTTCATTTAAAGAAAAGTTTGGCTCTTTTTAAATCTCCGCTTTTATTCCACCTTTTTTTACCGCTCCGTTCACCGCTCCTTTCCCTTAAAAAAATTGCCGTATTAGGGTATTTTCCGCGAATTGGGGACAATTCGCTTGGTACAATTCGTTCCCGGGACATTTCGCTCCTGGGACAATTCGCTCCCTAGACAATTCGCTTACTGGCAGTTCTCTCCCTGCCCAATTCGCTCCTGGGATTCCTTATAAGCGCACTTTTTTACAAAACAGTTAATTGTGGACAATTCGCTCCCTGGACAATTGGCTCCCTATGGACAGTTTGCTCCCTGCACAATTCATTTTCTTGCGTTTGTATTTGTTTGCTTTAGTTTTCATTCCTAGTTCCGCAATGTTTTTTATAAGCGTTATTTCTATAAAGCTTACTTTTTTGAGACAATTTGCTTTCTTGCAATGAATTTCTGATTTAAAATCGAATTGAGGACACTTCACTCCCACCACTTTGCTCCTGGTCCACTTTGCTTCTGGCAAATTTTGTGAACACATTTTTTGCGACGCTCTTAAAGATGGAAACAATACATTTTCCTAAGCCTAAGCGAAACTAAAAATCATACAAATCTTTTTTGTGATAAATTTATAAAATTGGCCGAAAGAAGCCAAGAGCGAGGTTGGTCCCAGCGAAAAATAATAAATTTGCAAAAATTTCCTGGAAACAAAGCGAAATGGCGGGAGCAAAATGGGCCGTTCCCTTTAAAATTTGGTTTAAGTTATAAATTTGAGTTTAATTTTTCATTTTCAATTCCAAAAAACATTAAATGAATGCTGCCATTTTAATAAAAATGTTGTTTACTAGATTTTTTACATTTTGTTGTGTTTTGTTCGCTGTAATTCTGGTATTATTATTTAGAAACCATAATTTTCCTTTTACGTAAACATGTATAAACATAAAAAAACATTTCGCTTTTTTATATATAACCTTCGTATAAATTTTAAATTTTCTGTTAGGAAATTTGTGAAAAACACTATACATCAAATAACCATATACCAAAATTAATGTTTAGCAAATTATATTTGGATGCTTTGCGCTTTGTTTTTATTTGATAACTATATTATGTGTCTCCTTTCCGTCACGCTTAACAACTTTGTGTTAAATTAATTTAAAACAAAAAAAAAGTTTGTTTTCTCAAAGTTTATTAATAATGGCGCTTGGAAGAAATACCTTCTGCATAATATCTTCAGAAAAAATACCTTCAGAAACACTTTTAAATTCATAACGATTTGCGAAACCTTAAAATCAAACTAAAAAACATAAAAAACCTTGAAAAAAGCCTAAAATTTTTATTAAAAATGACAAATAATTTTTAAAAAAATTTTTTCTGAAGATTTTTTGCAGAAGGTATTTCTTCCGGACACCATAATAATATTCGTTCATAAAAACTGTTATATTGGAAACCTTTTTTTTTTAAAAAAAACAAGCTTATTCGCACCAAAGTATTAATGTAAAATTTCAAAAAATATCACCTTTTTTAAAAAAATCGCCATTAAATTGTATCCAGCGAAAAAATTTTGATAAAAACCGATTAAAAATAGTGTCCCAAATTAAATACACTTTTTGAAAACTACGATTATGACAAATAAAGAGAGTAAATCTGGCCACCTACGGTTTTTTAACTTCATCTTTTCAACGAACAAATAAATTGTAAAGAGAGCGATAGGTCTAGGGAGCAAATTGTTTAGGGAGCTAATTGTTCAGGGAGCAAATTTTCCAAAAAAAGCGAATTGTTCAAGAAACGAATTCTTCCTACTAAAGATGTTGTAATAAAAATTGCGTTTACAAAAAATGCTTGGAGCGAATTCGGCAGGGAGCGAATTTTCCAGGGAGGGAATTGTCCAGGGAGCGAATTGTACTGGGACCGAATTGTCCCAGGAGCGAATTGTAGACAGCGAATTGTTCAGGTCCCATTTTCCGCACAAGCAACAATGGTGTGAATAAAATTCCTTTGTTCTTTCCTTAAAAAATGCCTAAATTTTCTGATCTGGTTGAAACTCGCTAAAAATATTGCTGCTCAAAAGACTACAAAGACAACACAACATACCCAAACTATACACAAAAAACGTAAATTTTATCACCAAATTTTTTTTGTGGATTAATTTTCAATATAAGAAAACATTGTTGTTTTTTATTGACCAATATCCAGCAATGTGCCGGTTTATACCGCAATGGGTTTATGCCGGCAAATAAGAGGCCTTAACCATCGCTACATAAAGGTTGTCTATGAACGACTCCCTATCCTACCTTCCCTACAACATCATTTTATATTATTTACACAATTTACATAAAAAGGCGGGGCCTCAATAGAAGCCAAGAAACCTATTCACAATTATCTCAATGAAGGGTGGGGAAAGAGTGTAACAGGCCCAACCAGTTCTGAATGAAGGACGGAGGCTATTGGTGTTGCAGCACAAAGGGAGTAATTTTAAAGGAAAACTGGAAGTATGGGAGCCAGAAAACGGACAACTGGAATGATTGAGTTACACTTTGACGTTTTTAAATTAAAGGCCGATTGGTATTTTTCGTTGTTGTGAAGTAACTGGCTGAAGAGAACTAAAGGGATTCTTTAGTGGAGGGGCTAATCAAGCTGATGTAAAACTTTATGCAAAAACATATGTTATTTTAGTGAAAAACATAAAGATGTTTTAACTGAGATAACCAGTTTGACCAAAATTTATAAAACAACATGCTTCTGTAAAAAAAGTGTGTTTTTAGTACTGATGCTGAAATTAAGCAAGCGGTGACTTGGTTTTTAAAATGCAAACAAAATTTTAATCAGTAGTTTGGAGGTGCTTAGTTTTTAAATCAGAAATTTGAGAGCTGTGTTTTTATGCGAAAAATGTTATTTAATAAGTGTTTTATGAGCGGAGTTACGATTGAACACAACTCCGCTGAGGGTGTGTTAGCCTAACTATATAATCGTATTGCGCGTAACTTCAAACATTACTAACCCGGCTACTGACGATTGAAACTGTCATTTCGCCAATGTGTCTGATTATAATGGCCGTTTTTAATAACCTAATCTCAAGACTGGAATTCCGTCAGTCTGTGAGCTCCAGTCAATACTGGGTTTATGACCCACCATAAAACTACCTAGTCCAACTGAAAATGGACACAAGCGACGGCATCTCAAAGGTATACAAATAAAATTCAAGCCTAAAAAGTTTAACCTATGGAGGCTCTGGCCGTCTTGGGAAGTTCAAATCACCCCACCGTTAGAAGATGACTAGTTTGAGAATTTGAAAATAAATAAAAACAATGTACTAAACCCGCTAGCCCTGGGTTTTTATATCCCAGGAGTAATGATGCTTGTATTGAGACTTCGCACAAATCAAATATGGTAAATTTGCATGTGCGCAATAAGTGTGCGCGTTTAAAAACTGGCTAGGAATGGCTTTTTTAAACTATGGACGGGTGGTATTTTTGACGTCTTACAACTTGTGCGCCCTCTTGGCCACATTCCTAAAAATTATATTTGATTTATTAATATATTTTTTGTTTTCCAAAAAATGATTTTATTTTTTGATTTTTAATTCTGGATTTTTGATTCTGGATTTTTATTGATTAATAACTCTTCGCAATAAGTTTAAGCCAATAAAGAGATATAAACTTTTTAACTTCCGAATTTCATGGGGTTCTTATTTGGTGAAAATGTGTTGTTCAGCTTAAAGATGTTTATGCCAAACTTCTTTTAATGATGTTCCATTTACAAAGCTCAAGTTTTTTGTGATGGTGGGTAAGAAATTTTTCCTCTCTTTGGAAAAAAATGGTTGTCCAGCATAGAATTCCAGGTTGATTTTTCCAAAAAAAACATATTATATTCTGGTTTTCCATTAATTAATTATTCTCTTCAATAAGCTTAAGCCATACAGAGGCATTTTTATCTCACACGATCTATACAATCCCACACTGGAAAAATGCGTTTTTTAGCAAAAAGATCGCCATTTTGATGTTGATTATTGACTTTTTGTTTTTGACTTTTTATTAAATTCAATCTGGTCACTTCATTTCTCAAACTGCCACTTTTCAAATGACTTAAGTCTCTTTTAGTCATTTAAGTTTTCTTGTTTTGTTCAATCTTTTTTATGGTTGGGGAAGGAGAGTTTATCTTGTTTTTTAGTGAAAAAAAGATTGTACAGAAATAGAAGCCCATGTTGACTAATATTACTGTTCATGCCCATGTTAAATGTCTAAAATGTCAGTGTTGACTATTATTGACTAATAACTCTTATCAAGAATGCATAAAAGTAGAGAATATTTAACTGTTTGTTAAATAATTGGTGTTTATTGTCTTAATTAAATGAAAGCAAACCTCATACAGGTGTTTTATTGTGTGGAAATAAAAATTTGTAAACACAAAATTGTCGAATAATACAAATTATGGTTGAACTAAATCTGGCTGACTGCGAAAATTAGAATGTAGACATGTGCGGAGCAATTAAAATTGTGGGGTTATGACATTTTTTTAGACGAGGGGTGGTATGCTGAAGGTTTAATCCAAATTAAAATTAATCTGAGATTGGCGATTGTCAACACACAGTAAACATACTAACAGTATTGATTGAATAATCTAGGTTAAGGAAGTTAATAGAGTTAATCTCAGATTAAATCGTCATTAATCCGAGATTATCAGGAAAAAACCTTTAATCCACCTCTGGAAATAGCAAATTTTTATTCCTCCTCTGGAGGCGGTTTAAAAATTTGCATAAATTAACAATTTAATCTCAAGTTAGTAACGATTTAATCTGAGATTTGTTACTGTATTTATCAGCTATATTAAATCTTGAATCTAATCTCAGATTAAATTTCTTAAACAAGATTATCTAAACGATACTGCTAGTATGTTTACTGTGTGTCAACAATCGCTAATTTCAGACTAACTTAAGTCTATTAATCTTTCAGCATAGGACCCCTGGTGGTTTTCATGGCATCAACTATAGTGATGACGTCATAGAAAAACAATGTTTTCTAACCTATTTAAAATATATCTAAGAGTCTAAGCTATGCTCTGAAAAATGTCCCCTACATATTCTACTTCTGGTTATGGAGATATAACCTTCCAAATTTCAAGTTTTGTCACCAGTCCCCTTCATTTTTGTATAGAATATAGTTTATTCCTTTGTATCAGAATTGTATAAATTAGCAACTTATCAATGATAATTCATTATTCTGAAGCTCTCTCATTGTGTAAAGTCGTCGAGTTTTGTTCCCGCTCTTCGAGAAAGATATCACTTCCATATTTATTTTATCATTATCAATATACTAAATAAATCAGATTATTTCCAAATAAAAAATATCTCGTAATGTTCGGCTAATGCTATTTTCTAAATTTGCAATTTGCTTGTTGGAATCCAGCTAAAGACTATTTTTGCAAATAAACTATTTTAATATAGGATGAAACTCAAAATAAATCTGTTTGTTCATCAGACGGACATTTTCTACCCTGGTCTTTTGTGTGTAGAACCGGTGGTCGCTTTAACCATTACAACACCTGTAAATACCCCCCCAACCCCCCACCCCCCCCCCCGCCCCCCCCAGCCCCCCAGACCGCCGCACCGCCCCGCCCCAAGAGAGACCCCCCCCCCCCAAAACCCCACCCCCAAAGAGCCAAACCCACACAAAACACCCCACACCAAAAACCCACCCAAAAACACACACACCCCCAACAAACAAAAATAATAATAATTACAACATAATGTAAATTATTTAATGCTAGATCTCTCTGCAACAAATTACAAAACCTTCAAGATACTCTTTTAAGTAATGAATTTGACGTTATAATTGTTACGGAAACTCATTTGTCGAATGACATTTCTGATAGTCTTTTATTAGAAAGCTCTCATTTTAGAGTTTTTGGGTGTGACAGAAATCGTTATGGAGGGGGCGTTGCAATTTTTGTGTCTAAAAAGTTAAATGTTATAAATGTAAATTTACCTACGGAGTATCAAAACATTGAATATATTTGCATAGATATTTTGTTTAAAAAGAGTCAAAGTACTAGAATTTTAGCTATTTACTTTCCCCCGTCATTTACTCATGATTATATTTTAACAAAAACTCTTTGTAATCTGATTAATTGTGTTGCTAAAATTAAATTTCCTTGCTTAATTTTGGGGGACTTTAACTTTCCGCAAATCAAGTGGTCAATGACTGAAAATCTTGGAAACTTTTGCTCGGAAATGTTTTTAAATACATGTCTTGAAAATAACCTAAAACAATTAGTTGAAGAACCAACGAGAGAAAAAAATTGTTTGGACCTAATTTTTTGTTCTTTACCTAAAACCATCCAATCTTTGTTCGTTACTGAACCCTTTACGCAATCTTGTGACCATAATAGTGTTGAATTTACTTTTAATAGTACAGTTGACGTTGAAAATATTGAATGTGTGCGTTTCAATTTCGAAAAAGCAAACAAAGATGGTATGATAAACTACTTGTCAAAAATTAATTGGCTTGAACTCGAGAAAAAAAGCATTAACTCCGATGGCTCATATAATGTTCAGAAATTTTCTGACGCTATATCTGACAAAATGACTTTTTGTATAAATCACTTTGTTCCCAAAATTAAAATGCATCCATCTAAATCGTCTTTATCTCGAAAATTACAAAGATCAAAAGTTAAAAAAATGAAAATGTATAAAGCTTGTAAACGCGATCCTGATGTAAAAAAAGGAATACAAGGCGATAGTCCTCAATTGGGTTGCAATCACATTTGTGTTTGTGTTTTTCTTAATGTATTACTAGAAAATAAAATCTTGAATCTTGAATCTTGAATAATATATGAGGAAGAACTTAAAAAGTACTTTGCTGAAAAAGAAAAAAAGTATTGTAGACTCAGGAAATTGGCATAAGTTTTTCAAATACGTTAACACAAAAATTAAGTCTCGTGACTCTGTTCCTCCGCTTTCTAAAGCGGATGGTTCTTTTGCAATTGAAACTTCTGAAAAAGTATCCATGTTAGTTTATTAATTAGCACGGAAATCTGTTTACCTCTGCCAATTCTGTTTGAAATGACGATGTCGACAGGTATTCTACCTAAGCTATGGTTAACCGCTCTTGTAATCCCAATTTACAAGAAAGGAATTGCATCTTATTGTGAAAATTATAGGCCTATTTCACTATCATGTGTATTGTGTAAGATCCAGGAGCGAATAATAGTTGATGACTTGCTTGTCTATTTAATGAAGCATAAGTTAATTACCAAAGAACAGTTTGGGTTTATGAGAAAAAGATCGACTGGCACTCAACTATTAACCGTTCTTGAGGAGTGGACCCGTGTAGTCAATAAAGGAATGCGCATCGATTCAATGTACATTGATTTTTCTAAAGCACTCGATTCTGTATCAGATTCCAAACTTTTGCTAAAATTAAAAGGGTATGGAATCGGTTATGAGCTATTTAAGTGGATCACAGCTTTTTTATCAAATAGAACTCAATTTGTTATCATAGGCAACACGGTTTCAGAACCTATAAGCGTTACATCTGGTGTTCCCCAAGGTTCTGTACTGGGTCCACTTCTTTTTGTTTTATATATAAAGATATTACTGACTATTTAGAAGGTTCCTGCGGAGTCAAACTTTTTGCCGATGACGGTAATTTTTATCAGGCCAGAAAAAATGAGAATAATGCTGATTTAAAAATACTTTAAATAATTTTTGCAAATGGGCTAATATTTGGCAACTCAGGATTGCTTATGACAAATGTAACCTTCTATCAGTTGGTAATGAATCTGTGCCTTCTTGTAATTATACTTTAGAAAATAAGGATAGTAAGCAGGTGACTAACATTCGAGACTTAGGGATTCGTATTTGCCAAAATCTAAAATTTTCTACGCATTGTGCCAAAATATCTGCCAAAGTTTTATCAAGAGCAGCTTTGATTTTAAGATGTTTTAACAGCAAAAACCCTTATTTTCTAATAAGAGCTTTTCAAACATTTTTTAGACCCTTGCTTGAATCAAATATTTCAGTATTCAACCCTTATTTGATAAAAGATATTAAAAAATTGGAACGTCCACAAAAATACTTTACCAAAAAAGTTTGTACTCGTTGCAATATTCCCTTCAGAAATTATAAATGTCGTTTAGAAGCTTTGTTCCTCGAATCTTTAGAATTAAGACGAATTAAAGCCGATTTGTGCATGGTGCATAATGTTGTTCATAGAAAAATAGATCTTGACTTTGATAACTTTTTACATTTGAAAACGTTAAATATAATTTACGCGGTCACAATCTAAAATTAGTTACGGAGGAAAAGTACAAAATAGATTGCAGAAAGTTTAGCTTCTCCCAAAGATGTATTAATATTTGGAATAATCTACCTATTATTGTAGTAAATTGTAATTCGCTTTTGAATTTTAAAAAAAACTGTTAAATAACGTGGACATAAGTAATTATTGTAATGTTTATTTTTAGTTTGGCAGTATTCAATTTGTATGTGCTACTGTACATACTTTTACTTGCCTTTTTTGTCATTTATTTATATTCTTTTGACATAATAAACTATTCTATTCTATATTTGTTACTGTATTTAGAAACTATTTAGTACTTATTTAGTGTATTTTTATTTTTGTAAACATAAAAGAAAAAAATGTCTAGTGAGCAGGTGGGTATATTTATTTTATGTTGTGTTTTAATTGTTCTGCGTGTATTTTGTTTTTAGATTTTGATTACATAACTGACGAGCGTGAGTCAGGAGGCGTATATAATTTTTGCACCAAACGCCAAGAGCTTTCGGGTTGGATGGATCATAGGATTATATTTAGTTCCTTTGATCTATCTAATTTAGCTATGCTCTTCTTCTTAGCAAGTACCAAATATGACATTTTATGTATCTGGGAGAGTGCGCTTGACGAGAGTATTCAGACGCCTTGTTTTCACGCAACAATACTTATAATATTTTTAGGAAGGATAGTGTTAAGGAAATTGAAGGCGGGGCATGTATTGTTGTAAAAAAACAAAAAAAATCCAATTTAGTTTCAATACCTTCAAAATTTAATAATTTAGAAAGCATTGCAATTGAAATTTTAGGGCAAAACAAAAACAAAAAAAATTTTTTGTAACAAAAAAAATTAGAATTATATGCCAGTATCGTCCACAAAATTTGTCTTGTAAAACTATGGAAGTACAATACGTAAACTTTTTAGCAGATGTGAACACGTTTTTATGCTCCAATAACTTTACCTTTGTGTTTATTGACTATTCTAACTTCCTGTCAATCAAATCGGAAATACCAAAAGCTACAAGTTCAGATTTAGCTGACAACTTGTTTTTTGACTCAATTGTTCAAAACAATCTTTGCTAGTATATTAGTCTTAGCATTCAGAAAAACGGCAATATGCTTGATTCACTTTTTAGTAATCAAAAAAATGATATCTGTTTTTTCTTGAAATAAACCTTTTACCGCTTCTTGTGACCACGCAAGTACTGATTTTTTCCTTTTCTTTTGTAGTAAACAATCATAGTGAGTTGAATATGCGTAACTATAAAACTATAAATCAACTGATTTTGTAGAAATTTCTAATGAACTGTGCAAAGTAAATTGGGCACATATAATTATATGTGCCCAATATAATGTTTACTTTTTAAGTAAATATTTATGAGCTATACCCAAAGCTTTTATCAATAAATCAAACAATAATTGATAAATATGTTTGAATAAAACAAAGTAAAGTAAAAAATTTCAGTATCCACGTTTCATTGGGGTCCTAAAAAGACAAAAGAAAGTTTGGATAAGAAGTCCAAACAAAATCCGTTAAAGCAATAGCTAACGTTTTAAGGAAGCGCAGTTGTAAAACATATTCAGAACAAGAGCGGTAGTTAAAAACATTTTATTAGAGCAAGCTTTCGGAACATACTGATACCATCTGCAGGCGATTTCTGAAACGAAAATAACATAAGTTCAGGTAAATTAACAAGTATAAAACATATAGATAAATATTATACATAATAAAAACAATGATAGGGAAAGAGTTGGTATATTGTTTTGAAAACAGGGAGCACGATTAAAAAAATAGTAAAAATTGAAACAGAACAATTGGTAGAACTGTAATTAGATAAAACTAGAAAAAAGTAAACGTTAAAAAAACCAGAGAATGTACAAAAAGAATGTTTAAAAAATTACAAATTAAACAATAATTTTGAAGAAAAGAAAAAGGCATTCCAGATGGGGGTAGTAAGGTAAGAAAAAAAAAGGGAGGAAATACGGAGGTAATTAAGATTTCAGCAAAAAATAACAAAGGCGCAGACGATTCTTGACGGTCCAAGTAATTTAATTGAAAATATTGTGTCTCGGTTTATGTTAAAACTATTTGTGGCCACAACTGAACTACTACTACTGTACCAAAATTAAAAAAATTACTACTACTGTACCATAATTTAAACTTTTTTCAGTAAGTTTTACCGGAGGACACTCATGTTTACTGCAACGCAACTTGCAAGCATTTTTAAGGCGCTTTTATCCTTAACTTAATGTTTTTATAGTTTTAAAACCTGAAAAAAGTCTACAAAATTTTTTCCCTTTTAAAGATACCATTCCGAAATCTTTATGCTCGTCAGTCATATACAAATTTAATTGTAGCTGCCAAGCTACATATAAAGGTTGCACAAATTGTCACTTTAAAACCCGACTGCATGAGCATTTAGAAACTTTGAATCGTACTGAAAAACTGGTTAAAAATTCACCTTTTTTCCGCTATTACGAACCATTGCGAGTCAAAAAACCATCCTTTTACAGCCGATTTATTTGAAATAATTGCTAACTGTGAACCTGGTCAACTCCTAACAACTGAATCGTTGTGTATAAAAAAAACTTAATTCAAGTCTTAACTGTCAAGAATCGTTTGCGCCTTTGTTATTATTTGCTAAAAGATAAATTCTATCAGGGTTAAAATGATGAGTGTTAAAGTAACCACTCATTTTTTGAGAAAATATCACGTGCAGAGAAACAATGACGCAACCCAAAAATAATTGGTTACAAAACTGCTGAAAATTTTTTTAAAATTTTTCCGGCTCCCGGTTTATTGTTTATTTCTTCCTGGCGGAGAGCGGTTACGCCCTTAATTTCACCCTGTAAAACTAGCTTTAGTCTTAATTATCTCTGTGTTTCCTCCCTTTTTTGTCTTACTTTACTGCCCCCATCCACCTTTTTTTCTCTAAAACAACTGTCCAATTTGTAATTTTTTAAATATTCTTTTTGTACATTCTCTACTTTTAATTGATTACTATTTTTAATTTTATCTTATTACAATTCTACCAATTGTTTCGTTTCAATGTTTACTCCTTTTTTTAATCGTGCTCCCTATTTTCAAAACAATATACCAATTCTTTCAATATCATTGTTATTATTATGTATAATATTTATCTATATGTTTAATACTTGTGAATTTACCTGAACTTATGTTATGTTCCTTTTAGAAATTGCCTGAAAATGGCACCAGTATGTACCAAAAACTTGCCTAATAAAATGTTTCTAGCTACCGTTCTTGTTCTGAAATCAAAATCCGTTGGTTAAAAAAGACTGGGCGGATTGTGACAAAAATATTCAGCTACGTTGAAGCATTATCATAATAATCTTGACCGCAAAGCCATTAACAGCGGTGATGGTACTAAATTTTTTTTTCCAAATAAAAAAATTAGTTTTAAATCAAGCAATGTCGGAGCTATTAAAAATGACAATGGGGAGCTAATTACTGAAAATTTTCTAAATTGCACACTTTTTAATAATTATTTTGCTAGTGTTTTTCCCACGACAACAATAATACCCCAGTGTTAACCAAGAAGGTAGGCAAAACGAAGGAAAATTTTCAGTAGTGTGTTTTTCCTGTCAACCTTGTTTAAAAAAGTTAAAAAAGCTTCCAAACCAATTTTCAAGCACACCAGATGGCATTTCTCCAATCAATTTGAAAAATATTGCTAGCGTAATAGCCGGTCCTTTGGCTAGAATTTTTGAATGATCCATGCTTTTCGGTGTGGTACCCTTGTTATGAAAAGATGCTTTTGTATTACCAATTTTTAAAAAGCGGTCAAACAGCCTCTGTCAAAACTACCGCCCAATATCCCTTACATGTATACCTTGTAATCTCATGAAGAGTATAATTGTGGATGAATTACTAGTTTATTTAAAAGATAAAAAATTGTTCCATCCTGAACTATTTAGATATCTAAAATGAAAATCTGTAGACTTACAACTCTTCTCTAGACTTTCTGATTGGGTTAAAGCCATTTAAAATAAAAAATCTATAGACGTAATGTATATAAATTTTCAAAGGCTTTTGACTCCGTCAGCCATAGTAAATTGTTAGCAAAACTTAAACCTATGGAATTGACTACATAATTTTTAATTGGATTGCTAGCTTTCTTATTAATAGGAGACAAAAAGTAATGCTTAACAATGACACACCTGATGTTACTAAAAATTATATTGCGTCTGATTAGGTGTGATTAGATGTTTCAAGTGGTGTGCCCCAGGGCAGTGTCCTGGGACCGCTTCTGTTTTTTTGCTTTATATCAATGATTTGCCATATTGCCTTGACTCTAAAACTTTTGTGAAATTGTTTGTTGACGATGCAAAAATAAAAAAAAATATTTTTGATCAAAATCAATCTAATCAATACTTTTAACAAAATCTCAAGAACTTTTGTTTATGGGTCCATTGGCACCTTAACATTGCTATAAATAAATGAAGTGTGTTGCACCTAGACAAAAAACATCCTAAAGTTAACATCCTTCAGACTGAAATTCAGGGCGTAACCGCTTGCCGTCAAAAAGAAATAAAGAATGAAGAGTTGATAATAAAAATAATAAAAAAAACATTTTAGAGATGATGTATTATTATTAAGTTGCGTCAGGTTTTTCTTTCCATGTGATATTTTCTCAAAGAACGAGTGGTTATTTTACCACCTAAAGCTAAAGTCTTCCAGGCTGAAATTAAGGGCGTAACCGCTCTCCGCCAGGAAGAAATAAACAATAAACCTGTGAGCGAGAAAATTAAAAAAAAAAGTTTTCAGCGGTTATGTAACCAATTATTATTTAGTTGCGTCATGTGTTTTTCTGCACGTGATATTTTCTCAAACAACTAGTGGTTACTTTACCACTCATCTATTTTCACCCCGATAGAATTTATCTTTAGTCATTTTCACCCTGACAGAATTCATCTTTAGATACCCATATTTTTTTATTAATGTTATAATTAAAATCAAAACCCTTATTCGCGTTTTGGGCGTTTTAGTCTCCCATTATATAAAATTTTCTAGTCACTGAGCGTCTATTTCCGCCAAAGCACAAACAAGAATTGTTATTTTATTTAGAGCGTTTCGTTTAAAAGATTCCAATGTTCTGCGTCAAGCTTACACTAGATTTGTGCGTCCCCTTTTAAAATTTGAATCTTTCGTATGGAATTTGAATTACTAAAAAAACACTAAGTGTTTGGAAAAAGTTCAACAAACGTTTAACACACGCTTGTTTTTAAGGTGTTGATTACCTTACGCCAATTACGTCACTAGATTACAAGAACTTAAGGGGTAACGATTTAGATAGGATACCCTGTCAGTTTTTGTGTATAACTCAAGCCGTATGTGACGGACAAAAGCAAACTATATAGTGGGAGAAAGGGTTTTTGTTTCAGTCAGTTCAATATCCCTAACACTTTTGGTGGACCATTCAACGCCGAGATATGATTCATTGAAAAAAGACATTTTAAAACAGTTTTTTCCAATTTAACAAAACCAGAGTTAATATTACATAATAAAAATTTAACTCAAGTTAGAAACACCAAATGTCCACAATATTTTTCAGCAAAATCCCTAATAGAAGTTTTTTTATATTCGTTTTATTGCTAAAATTTTTTAAAAGATAAATAAAAAAACGTGATAGTAGAAATTTCGTTAAAATGAAAAAAAAACAGGCTCAGAATTATGGTACTGCTGTGTTAAAACTTGGGAAAAACTATTTTCTCTCAAATGACTAAAATGCTATCGTTTATTAATACTGTTTGTTTACCATTAAACCGTTTCTTTAAAACTAGCTTTTAGGTGGCTTAGCAGCCGAGTGGTTAGAACGTGGGGCTGGAATCTTCGGAGCTGTAGGATCGAGTCTCCCCCCCCTGGGCAGAATTTTTAACGTCAAAAAAATTTTTTTTTAGATTCTTAATTTTAAAAAAGGTTCATTATTCAAAATACGGTAAATCGGAAATGAAAAAAAGAATCTTTTTGGTGATAAACTTTATTAATAATTTGTATTTTTTCCGTGTATTTTATTGGTGTCATTTGATGATTGTGAACGATAACAATTTTTTACTGAAAAATAAATGTCAAAAATTGAATCAGCATGTCTAATTATTTTAGTAAAAATTAATTTCTTAAAGATCTGCCGACAAAATCTATCTGTATCGTTCCACCTTAAGCTAGATAAGCTTGAAACCCCCAGAACTCAAAACGATCTTATTTTTTGTTATAAATTGATAAATAATCTGACCAGATTACCCGCTAATAAGTTTTTGACATTAACAAACACCACTAAAACTAGATCGAATAGTTTTAAACTAATAAGCAGGTTTTGTCAGTTAGATTTATCTAAATTCTTTTTTTTCAAACCCTGTTATTAAACTATGGAACAGTTTACCTCATGATATACTTTCTTCAGTGTCCCTTGATATTTTTTGGCATAAACTGCCATATGTTATTCATCAATTTTACTATTATATTCTGTCTTTGCTTTATTTTTATTTTTGCAAATTATACTTACAGTTTTTATGAGTTTAGTTTGGATTTAACCTGCCGTTGGATTTATAGTTTTGTTTTAATTTGGGTTTAAAACTTATATGAATTTTCTGTTCTTAATTTTATAATGTTTGTGATTCTTTTTTATATGTTGTCATAGAAGTTTGTTAGTTTTGCAACACGAATAACTTATATTATACCAGCATTCTGGATTTCAACACCACGCTCTAGTACATAACAAAACAAAACAAAAGTTTTGTTTTGTTATGTACAAGAAGCAGGAACTTTTGTACAAAACAAAAGTTCTTGCTGTTCTGCTTGCTTACAGGCTTAGTGTATAATAATTGCTAAATTTGAAGCAAAAAGTGGCTAAGGACTTATGGTTTGAATAAAGTTTGGTTAGAATGGTATATTAAACACTGCTCAAACATACCGTATTCCATTCTTGATGCTCTAACTAGAGAAGAAAACAACAATATATTTATTTTAGATTTCTTCAAGTTCAGATGCTTGAAAAAGCGGATGTGAATATTATTTAGACAATGCACTTAAAATTTGAAATGTGCATTGCTTTATATATTTCGCCTTAGGTTCAAAAAGTATAGAACAATAATATGGCTTACAAAAACTCAAACTCTGGTTTAATAGGGGGAGATTATAAAAACGCAAACATATATTAAATTTAACACGAATAGCTAAAAAAACGTTGTAAAAACATTCTTATTTTTTGCGTTAAAGTAAGGCAGTTTAATATAGTTCAACAGAAAAAAATATAATCTTATAAACATCAAACCTTGATTTTTTTCTAATTTTAAATAAATTAAAGAGTTCCAAAAATTTTTTAAAAAATCAATACATTTATTACATCTTTAAAAGTTATCTGGTCAATTTTCACCGGTTTGGTTTTTTAAGATTTAAAATTAAAGTTTTTACAGTTCGTTTTTGCTCTGAAAAAATAAAAGTTTACTTTTTTACTACATTTAAATTTAAAAGTAAAAATATAAACTTATATATTTTCTACCAAAACTTACTAAGCTTTTGTTTGGGCTTTTAAACCGGTGGTCGTCGCATATAACTCAAATAATATTAAATTAAAAATTAGATTTCAGCAATGCTGATGTGCTTTGTTTCTACGTTTCAAACGCTTATATTACATCATAAAGCAAACATGAATTCTTGTTTTGCGGTTTCTGGTTAGGTAATAATTTAACAGTTTTAAGTTTCTATGTACTTTTAAAAAAAATAAATATCATAACAAAGGTCAAAGTTGTTTAAATTTCTTATTTAAATAAGTAAGTATAACAGCAGTTTAAATTGGAACTTTTTTGTACTATTTGTAGGTTTTAAAATGCAAACAACAAATCATTTTTTTTATTTAGGATGTTTATCTTGGAATTAAGAAAATAAATGGCGATTGGTGTTGGAAATTAAGCCCTCAGATTTCTGATTGCAATACAAGTATTCCGTTTCCCAGCAGTTTGGACATCAACAAAGAGTAAGATTTTTTAGTTTTAGTTTCATAGTTTAATTATAGACTATAGTTATGAAGCATAATACCTAACGTGGCGGCAAAGTTTTTTAAACAAACTCATCATAGATTTAAAGTTTTAACTTTAAAAAATTTAATCTTAACTACTTATTTAACAACTTTAACAAAAATATGGAGTAATAGAAGGTAACTGGGTTAATTTCGGCCACGAAAAACATGCAACCGTATGCATAAAAAACATGCACAAGTACATATGCATGTTGTCCCAATCGACGCATATCACATATAATTATTTTACGTTTCTTATTCTTCTGTTTTTTATTAATTAATTTAAAAAAAATTAAATTGTTTAATTAATTTAAAATAATTATTTGAATTTATTTTTCACTAAATTTACCTATTTTTGTTTCTTGAAAAAAGCAGTTTTAACCCAATAAACAAAAATAAAACTGCTTATTGACATAGTGTTATCATAATCTAACTATTCCATTGCTTAAAGGTAAAGCAAACGTGGCTGCGACAGTTGTTCGTTGGATTAAAAAAAATGCCCCCATTAAGTAACCACTCAAATTACGAAAATCTGACGTCACTTTATCAAACCAATACTCTGTATTAAATCGAACTTAATTGGCTGATAAAGTACCGTCAGATTCTCGTGATTTGAATGGTTACTTAATGGGGGCATTTTTTAATCCAACGAACATCTGTTGCAGCCACGTTGGGTTTACCTTTAGTTTTAGTTTTAATAACATTAAATTTTGAGATTTAGTTTCAGGAAAATTAAATAATATCGGTAGTGTTGTTAGTGTTTATGTTTTAATGTCGCCACATTTCAAACTAAGTTTTATTATTGTTGTTCAGCATTACAAAAAAATTTTGAATACGGTCAAAGTATCATTTGGTTTCAAAATATTAACGTAAGAATTAATCGCAACAGTTAATCAATAAATATTAATTTGGAGGTCGGACAATAAATAATTTGAATATGAATTTCGTTTAAACTTATGCAGTTATGGCTGACTTATTGTGTCAAGTTTTTTGGTGCATGACATTTAAAGTTTTTAGAAAACTGAATATGGATATTAAACCAATAAATAAAAGAATATAAAAAAAGAACAATTCGATAAATGATAAATAAATTTCCAGTTTATACTCTTTATCATTAAAGCGTAATCACAGGGCTGATCGCCAAAGGCGCATGTACTGTTTTTAATGAAATTTAAAAAAATATGTAAAAAAATTCGTTGTGTAATGTGTGTGGACTTGACGCTAATTAATGCAAAACAATAAATTTACAAGGAATTAATGTTTCACTGTATCTTAGAATAGAAGTTAATTGAGTTGTCGTCAATACATTTTTTACCCAAAATCATTTAAACAACGAATTCAAGTCTTTTTTCAAATGAATGATAATTTGTTTTATTTGATGATTATTTACAACTTATTATGGAAAACCGCAGTTATCCCGATTTAAAGGACTTCAAGGCCGTTTAACAAGAAACTACAGTTGTAAAATTTTTGTAATCGATTTTAATAATTTATAATAAAAATTTTATCCAAAAATGATAATTTGGTGAGAAAAAATACAAAGTTATAACTAGGCTTCCAAAATTCAAAACTTAGAATAGTGCCCCGTTTCAGATGAGCATTTTAGTGACCGCAGCAATTGAAGGTAAATAATTTGCAAATATGAAAAAATTTTTAAACTTAGTTTTTTAAGTTTATACCATATCACGAGCAAAAAATTACGTGAACAGCGCTTTTTTGTAAAAAAAGAAAAAGAATAAGAGAAATAAAAAGAAAAATTTCTGTTCTGAAGATTCTCAAGTTTCTAAATTTTTAAATTTATCAATGTCCTTTTCACCTTTTGGCGTGACGCGGGGAGTTTAAATGGTTCAGTTGTGCTCTGACGCCACCCATGTTTGTTACCAAATGCTTTTTTTTTTAAATATTTTATGTTAAAAACTCTTCTTGTTAGACCTATTGCTTCCTGACAGTTTTTAATCTTTAAAAAAACAAATTAGCAGGCAAAATTAAGATTTGGCCAAAATAACAAATTTAAAACGATCTCATTAATAACGCAATGCTAATAAACGCTTTCAAATCAAATCATTTATTTTTAGCAAACATCCAAAAAAAAGAAAGATAATCAACAAGTCCTACAATTGTTAGATCACAACAAGTTACAGCATGAAAAAAAGGAAAGACAGAAAAACACATAACACACAATAAAGTTATAGATTAGATACTGTAAATAGGTTTAAAGACAAAGAAAAAGAAATATAAAGAGAAGAAGAAAAATACCAAAGGATTAAAAAAACCAGATAATATTTGATTTTTAGATTATTTTTAACTTTATAATGAAATATGTGATCCAATTGCAACACAGGTTTAATAGTAAGTAAGCAAAAAAACCCATTCATTTGCTAAAAAAATGGCTCAGCAGGTTAATGCCTTAGCACAAACATCAACACTAATACTGAGCACAAACAAAATCAATAAAATTATACATTAACCGATTGAATTGCATTCCTAAATTTTTTAACGGTTTTTATAGAAACTTGGAGGAATCTAAATTATTCCGATTGGGAATTGATCGGTTTGGAAAACTAAATTTTCTGGCGTTTAGTCTGCTTTCTTCAATTTTAAGCTTTAAAGGGTGTCCTCTAGTAGAATTATTACTGAATGTGAAAAAATCATTTGACTGAAGGCATGTTTTGTTATCAATAATTTTGTAAATTTCACACAAATCCATTTTGGCCCTGCGTTCAGAAAGTTTTTCCAGTTTTAAAAATGCGAAGCTATTCTCATAATTGAACCACAGCACTTAAAAACTGATCTGGTAAAAGATTTTCGCACTTTTTCAATTAAATCTACATCTTTTTTTAAATATGGGTTCCACAGAACACATTCATACTCAACAATTGACCTGGCATAGGCTTTATATGCTCTTACTAAGTTATTTACAGATTTGGCTTTAAAACTTCTAAATATCAAAGTCGATCTTCGCATAGCTTTATCAGCCATATTAAAAACAACAAAGGCCCTAGTACTGAACCTTGGGACACAGAATTTGTTACTTTGTAAAGACTTGAAACAAAATTATTAATTACAACTTTTAAAGATCTGTTAGTCAAAAAAACTTTAATCCAATTTAAGAAATTACCACAGACTCCAAATTTTTGAAGTTTATATAATAATTTTTGGTGGGAAACAGTGTGAAAATCCTTGGCAAAGTCTAAACAAACCACATCTATGTGATTTTTTGTTGTTTAAAGCATTAGTCCATGATTTAAAGTTTTTAATAATTGCGTGACTGTTGAACTTTTGTCCTTAAAACCACACTGATACCTGGACAATATTTTTTGAAAAAAGGAGAAAAGTTTATCACGCATTATAGTATCCATTGTGTTACATGAATACGAAGGTAGAGAAACTGGTCTGTAGTTTTCAGTTTTTATTTTTATTTTTATCTTAAAAATAGGAATTACTAACGCAATTAACCAGTCACAGGGAAGTTTTTCTGTTTGGAATGATTTGTTAAATATTTTAGCCAAAGGTGCAGCAAAAAATTTTGCAAGACGTTTTAGAAAATACGCAGGGATGCAGTCAGGAGTTTTAGAAAATTTGTTGGGTAACTTTTTTAAGACTTTTGAATACATCTTTCGTTGTAAATTCAAAATCATTTTGTATTTGTGTTGTTTCTGGGGAAAAATCAGGTAAATTACCATCATTTTTTGCAAAAACTGAGCTAAAATATTCAGCAAACAGTTTAGCTTTTTCAAAATCGTCTGTAGCATAAGTGGAGTCATTTTTTAATAAAGTTGCAATGAAACTTCTAGTTTTTATTTTTTTTTGTTTACAAATTTATAAAAGCTTTGAATATCACGCTGTCTTAGTGTTTGTTCTTCTAATAAAATGTTATATTTCTTTGTTGATTCCTTATAATCTTTACTTATTTGTTTGTATTCTTCGTTAGATTTTTTTTATATTTTCTATGCCAAAGTCTAGGTTTTTTACTTTGAAGTTTTACTATATTAGGTGAATAATTTATTATTTTGTTTTCAGATGTAAATACTTTACTTGGAACATTTTTCTTTAATCCATCTATGAGTTTAAGTTTAAAACATTGCCATTGCTCTTCAACACTGTTACAATCTTTAAAAACTTCATCCCAGTTGTGGGAAGCAAGAGTAAAAAAAGTCAACCATAGTCAACTTCTGCAAATTTAGGTCTAATTTGTTTACTAATTTTATTATTTAGGTATTTAAAAAGTACATTTAATTCAAACGTGATATATGCGTGGTCAGCATTAAAAGAATTAGGAGCTATTTCTACTGAGTTAAAAATATCTATATCTATTGTAAGGACTAAATCCAAAAAATTTTCTCCCCCTGTTGGGGATTTAATTAATTGGCAAAGTCCCAACTTACTAAAAAAAATCAGTTTTTTTTCATTTTGAGTATTTGAATTTATTTGCATTTCACAACAGTCTATGCCAGGAGGGCTAAAATCCCCACATAGCAGTATTGTGCCACTGCAGTTACATACTAGATTTCTTAGCAATTCAAAAATTAATTCATCTTCCTGTCAGGAAGTTTGGAGGCGTCTATAAAGACTAATCGCTCTAATTCTAAGATTTTTAAACACTAAATCGCATGCTGTTATTTTAAGCTCTTTGTATTTGGGGTTAATATAAAGCTCAATAACCTGATAAATTTTTTAATCATTAACAAAACACCTTCATGATTATTAGCCTGCCTGTCATGTCGAAATATATTAAATTTTTCAAAGGAATCAAGTAGAGTATTATATATAACCTGTGACAACCATGTTTCTGTAACAAAAATTAAGTCAAAATTTATATTATTATATTTTGCATCATTTCTTGTTAATAATATATTTAACTCAGATAGGGAATTTTTTTGAGACACTTCGTGTTAAAATAGATAGCGTTAGTAGCTGTGTTGCGAGAGGGTCGCAGAATTTCCTATTGAGTGTTTACTAAATCATTCAATTAAATTTTTTATTCTCAATACTGTCATAAATATAAGGATCACCAAGGTTGGTGTATCTTAAATGAACTTTAGCTTTGGGGTTTTTTGCCCTGTGATCTTTAATGTTTTTAATCAAAAAAGCCTGAATGCTTCTTTGTTCAGATGTTAGTGAAGGGCAAATAAATACCCCCCTTGAACTTGCTATCCTTTAGTTTGCCTCTGGAGTGAGACATCCTATTACGCTCCCCAATGGAGGCAAACTTTACTTTAAGCAACCTTGGATTACGGGACAGTATTGCACTTGTAAGTATATATGAATTGAAATTAAATCAATACATGGCTATTATCATGTGTAGCTTCCTCTCCATTTTAATTTGCCGAATTAAAATGGCTACTATTCCATTATAGTGGAGGGTATCATTTAAATGAAAAGGCTCATTATAGTGGCCTACTTTGCCATACTTTTTTTTATATAGGAGTTGCACATTTTTCAGTATATTATATATTTTTGATAATAGTATGTTTGTCATTTGAATTTGCATGATTTAAAATTGATTACGTGAGACATTATTTGAAATACGAATGATTAGGGAGCAACTGATCCCTTGTCACAAAAATGCAAACACCTAAAAAATTACGAACTTTAAAAACAATATTTATTCAAGATCTGGCGAGCTCTTTATTTATTAATGAATTGAAGCCTATTTAAACATAATTGAGCTGGCTAGTATAAAGCTTTAATTTTAGAACGTTTTATTGAAAAACAGCGTAACAAATTACTTCAATATTTAATTGTCAGTATCTAGTTTAGATTTCTAGCTATCAGTTAAAACTTTTCAAAAATCAACCGTTTTTGTGTTTTTGTTTTCCTTAATACATTTTTAGGGATACAAAATGCTGTCGACGGCCGGATGGCTACCAGTATTTTGCATAAACACATAAAGGAAAACAACACAAACACATAAAATATTTCACATTAGAATGTCTCATTGCATATGTTTTTTTTTAAATTTAAAACAAAAAGAATTTTGTAGCTTTCAAATACTACTGACTTAAAACAATCCTTCAGGTATCCCATGTCTTAGAGGCTTGTTGTCAACTTAATGTTAAATTTGCTTACACAAGTGATAATAATGTCAAAAGACGTTTTATACAATTATTTTTTTTTATTTTAGCGGTTTCAGTAACAAAATAAAACCAGAGTGTGCAGTTTTTTGCCCTTTCCCCAAAGCACCTAAAAAATCACGTTCTAAAAATCTTTGGTTCCGAAAAAATCTCCAAAATAGGGCGTAAACTTATAGTGTATCATTTTAAAATGTGGCCAATATCCAAAAAACATCAAGTGTCCAAAGTAAAACCGGGGCCTGAAAACAAAACTTTAGTAAATAAATGCGAAAACCGCCTGCGTTCCAACCGTCGTAAAAATTCACCATTTTAATCGTGCTCAAATTTAAAAAAAATATTCAGTGAAGCTTGTTCTAACTAGGGATGCATTGAGCTGCTCACAAATGCTCAATACCAATTGGAACTCACATATATTTAATTGTGAGTACTAAGCTCAAGCTCAAGCTCACAATTAGACCAAGCTAATTAGATTAATTGTGAGCTTTAGCCAAAAAAATAAAAGAAATCTATTAAACTTTACCAAAGTCCTGAATCCTCTATGCTTTAAAGGCTAGACTATGCCTTTAAAACAGCATAATTTTAATCCATTTAAATGACATTTTTATTTTAAAGTTATATTTTTCTGGTAATTTAAACAACAACAAATCATGGAATAATGCCAGCAGTTCATTTCAAATCCATTTACAAATACTTGAAATGGTTATATAAAAAAATTAAAAAAATATACCAATTTTTATCTATCTGAAAACGTCATTTATTGTGCAGAAAGACATTAAAAAAGCATGAAAAAATTACTTTATGTCATAATATATGTTTTTTACATGTTTTTATATCATGGGTGGCGCGGAAGCGCCACGGGCCAATTTAGCCCTGTATGCCGCGCCAACTATTATTAGAGAACGTGAGTAAATTTTAAGATTCAAAACCTTCTTTTTTCTTCTTTTTCTTCTTCTTATTCTTCTTCTTCTTTTTCTTATTATTATTATTATTATTAATCCAACGCTCAATTTTTAAAATCTATATTCCTCATTCGTTACTGATTGATCAAAAATGAACATGGGCTCATTAGAAAAAAGAAGGAATTACGCAACTTTCTTAGGAAGCACTTTTTTCATTTACGTCCTTGTTATCGATTTATTGATCAAAATAAAAAAATTGAAAAATAGACAAATAAAAAATCCCAACCGCACAATAACAGCCTTTTGGCAACAATAAGGATTGTACAGAGCAGACAACCATATTTCCCTAGCAATACGTAACTGAACGAAGTAATAA
>JASAMX010029132.1:0-18968 GCA_030248175.1 Microlaimidae sp. YZB2_3
AAAGTAAAAGTATAATAAAAGTAATTTTTTAACGGAGCAAAACACCGCTTTTTGGAGCTCCATAGCTCCGTTCTAAAGTTTTTCGCTTATTTTATGTATAAATTGTCATTTTAATAATAGTTTTATTCAAAATAAATGGTTTTAGTGTGTTAGCGGCTTAAAAAATATCTTCTGCCATTCACTTTACAACAAGCCCATAGGGAATCTCCCCATTAAAATTACTTAAATTTTACTTAAATTGATTTAAGTATTTGCAGAGGAAAATCCGAGAAAGAGTAAAAGTAATAGTATTTAAAATTTCAAACGTCGAGTAAGAGTAAAAGTAAAAGTAATTGAAATTTCAAAAGTCGATTAAAAGTAAAAGTAATCCAAAATCTGTTACATTTATTACTTTAAGTAAAAGTAAAAGTATCTTTTTACAACACTAATCAGTATTAATAAGAAAGCAATAAAAATACACCATGAATTAGTATACTGCACCTTTAACCAAAGTAATATGCTTACCAAAAATTGTTATTGCAAGATTGTTTTGTTAATAGTTTTATAATGATGTTACAGTTAAGGTCTATTCATACTTATGACAAAACGTCCTTTGGACAAAGTCCAAAGGGAAAAGTCCAAAGGACAACGTATTCATACTTCTTTTGTCCTTTGGACTTTTCCCTTTGGATTTTGTCCAAAGGACAAAGTCCAAAGGACTTTTCCCTTTGGACTTTTCCCTTTGGATTTTGTCCAAAGGACAAAGTCCAAAGGACTTTTCCCTTTGGATTTTGTCCTTTGGACTTTGTCCAAAGGACAAATTCTGAGTAGCGTTCATACTTCGTCCAAAGGACAAAGTCCAAAGGACGTTTTGGTTTGTCCTTTGGACTTTGTCCAAAGGACGTTTTGTCATAAGTATGAATAGACCTTTACACATGAGCTTACTTTTTGATTTCACGTTTTTTTGCTATATTTAAATTATGCAAAACCAATTTTGTTTATTTAGAAAAACAATAAAAATTACAATGTTTGAATTATTGAAAAAATTTGGTTCCAGTACTTCATTAACATCATGGGGCTCCACAAGTTCGTGTAATTTGGAATCCAAAAAAGGTATTAAATTTCAACTTTATTTTTGGTTATTTTTTTTTTAAATTAAGGACCACAAAATTAGTAACAAACAAAAAGTTTTAACCGATCATACTTCTACGTTTGTAAGTTTAAATACACTCTATACACTGTACCTTAGTTGTTTGATTAGTTCTTGTTTGTATGGTATGGTCTTTGTCTCACGTGTACTTACTTTTTTATTTATTTGTAACATTTATGTATACATATTGGTTTTTTTTAGTTAAAATTCTGTTAAAAAAACGTATACACTTAGTGAAGTCTATTTTTTACTGTGACTCATTTTGCTATCAAATTTTCGTTTAAAATCTGAATTATAATTGATATTGAATTACTTTCATTTTCCTTTCAAAATATGGAATCTAAGCTATTTTGTACGTGTATATTTATCTTCTTCTTGAATGTGTCGAAGGGTAATATGTATGTAAGCGGAACACTCACTGTGGTATAAATGATTGGTGCATAAATTTATTTTGGAATTAGAAAATATAAACTGTTATATCAATCAATAATTATCAAATTGTATTTAAATATTAGATATTATTATACATAACTGTAGACTCATCATAAAGTAATATATGTCTTAGTTATTGTTATTTAAATTTATTTCAACATTTTACAATTATGTTGAATACTATATCTAAAATAAAAAGAAAACTTATTTTTAAAAAACCATGCATCAAATAATAAAATAATAATCCTTGATTTTAGATAAACGTCCTATGAAACTTACAAAATCTTCTTCTGAGCTGAAAAATTCGTCTTCTAGCAGTAGTTTTAACACAGAACCTTGGAAATTTCTGCCCACTGACGAAACATCATCAGAAGAAGACGAAGCACCCGGTAAACTATTGGCGTAACTTCTGTCATTGTAGTTATTTCATTTCCATTTCATATCTTACCGCCAAAAACTTATGAATTTTTTATTGCTTAATAGTTTCAAAGTGTTCCACAAAGATTACTTGACAAAAAAGCGGTTATAAGGATGGCCGGATGCAAGGGCCAAATATGGCACGAAAAGAACTGTAAAAAATGCAAAGGAATAGGGTCCGTTCATCGATTCACTATTACAGTTTAGTTTTAACCCTGTATACATTCCACCCAGCTTGTTAATTTTAACAAAAGTCTATTATAAGTTTTTGGATCAACGATTAAACTTTATTCAAAATTTGCTGAATGACTTAAGACCTGCACAAAAAATTTTTCGGACATTTTCTTTTTTTTTGTTAACAGCTATTTTTTAATCGATACAATAATTTAAAGTCAACTATGAGGGCCACAATTTTGTTGAGAGTATTTGTATATATTAGTGTTGTAAAAATTAATAATTTTCGATTATTTTAAGTAAAAATAAAAGTAATTTGAAAAATTTTACTTTAAGTAAAGTAAAAGTAAAAGTATTGTGATTTTTTAATTCAAGTAAAGTAAAATTTACTATACTTAAATTAAAGGTCGACGTAATGGTCAAGATATTATTTAAATAAAGTAAAAGTAAAAGTAAGACCTTTTCTCAAGTAAAAGTAAGAGTAAAGGTATAATAAAAGTATCTTTGAAACGGAACAAACACCGGTTTTCGGAGCTCCACCTCTCCTTTCCAAAGTGTTTGGCTAATTTAAGGTATAAATTTTTATTTTAATAAGTATTTTGGTCAAAATAAATGATTTTTAGCGTATTAGCGGCTTAAAAAACTTTCTTCCGCCACAATTTGACAACAAGCAAATTAATCAAAGTATTCGCAGGAAAAAAATTCGAGTAAGAGTAAAATTAAATATACTTGAAATTCAAAAATGGAGTAAAAGTAATCTAAAATCCGTTACTCTTCTTAGTTTAAGCAAGAATATATAACACATAAGAATGTCCGACTGTACACTTAATTTTTGACCAAAACTTTGCGAGAAAAGTCGCACTTTCAAAATTGTGCGCAACTTTTCTCGAAAAAATTCGCCATTTTCTGCAAATTTTCCCGCGCTTCAATTTTTTACACAGTGTTAGTTTTCTCGCAGTGGGGACTGCGACTTCTTTTGCACTCTATGCTGCTTTATTCACACTGCGATTATTTTCGCACTGCGAGTCGGGCTGCACAACAAAAAAAAACAAAGCGGAGCAAAAATTTTGTGTTTAAATGACTAAAAGTCGTTTTTTTTTACCTTAAGATATTAAAACTTTTTAGTTTTAATAAAATAAAGTAACTTTCCAACGTTTCAAAATTAAATATAACAAGTTTCAAAGTGTTTTACTCCATTGAAAATGACTACCAGCGTCTGTATTTTTTTTTTGTTGTGCCGCCAGACTCGCAGTGCGAAAATAATCGCAGTGCGAATAAAGCAGCATGGAGTGCGAAAGAAGTCGCAGTGCCCACTGCGAGAAAACTAACACTGTGTTAAAAATCGCTGCGCGAAAAAACTAGCAGAAAATGGCGGATTTTGCGAGAAAAGTCGCACACGAATTCAAAAGTGCGACTTTTCTTGGAAAATTTTGGTCAAAAATTTAGTGTACAGTCAGACATTCTCTTATGTTATATATTCTTGATTTAAGTAAAAGTAACTTTTTACAACACTAGTATATATATTATGCATTCATATTAATTAGGGGGCAAATATATCCTATGAATATCCAGTTTTATACCTTTCAAATATGCGTCTTTTTGGCTTAGTGGTTGTAAAGTCGATAAGTTCTTTAAGTAGCAAAATATTGGGAACCGCCCCTATTAACCCCCCTATGTGATCGAAAGTTGTTCAGTGTTAAAAAACTTCCCAGAATTATAAAACCACAGATGAGTGTGTTACAAAATTGATCTCAAATGAACGTGGGGATCTCCAAATTTTCGCTCCTCCTACTTAATTCCCGAGAAGGAAAACATATAGCTACAAATCACGAATAGTAACCGACATTTGGGGATCGTTAAAATTCTAACTTGATTTTTCCTTTTAATTACTGCACATTATTTTTAAAGACAAAAAATTTCGGAGTGGTTTTCGTTTTAAACATTTTTTACTCTAGAAATTCTATTTATACTGCAAATAAATTTAATTTGATATTGTAAATTTAATTTAATCAAAATAAACTCATATACACAACTCAAGCTAACTCAATAATTACGCTAATCTAACATTTTTTTAGAAATGAATAAATAAAGCTGTGTGTTTACAAAATCTAACAATATTTAACGTTTTTTTTTGCAGACAGAGTTAGAAGATTCTTTTAGACATACTCTCTTTAAAATCTTCAATGTAAAAATTCAATAGTTTTAATGACACTTTTCCTTTTAACATACTTACCAAAAATTCTTTTTTTTAGAACAAGTTCCAAAACAATGCAATCAGTATTCGGATCCCAAATTTCGACGGATCTCCAAGCGCCAATACAACACTAAATTCCAATTAATGCGGCTCAAGTTGGCCAAAGAAAGACGAGGGTGTCAAACCCAAGCCCTGATTTGCAACGAATACGACTGCGCCCTCTGCTGGTCTGTGGAAAACGCCGCTTCCAAATGGCACGGGTTGATTCAAAAAACGAAAAACTCAGCGCGAAAAAAATCCAGCACTACTGACGCTGACGACACTGCGGAGGAAGAGATTTCCTCCAATAGCGAAGAACCGACGAAACTGCGCAAATGCAGTTGCGCCAATCAGCGTCGAGAGTTCGTAAGGCAACTTAGCGACTCTCTGCCTCCGGCGTTTTCAAATGGAGATTCGCTTAAAATGTTTCCGGTATGTTATAATATAAAAATTTGCTGGAATAAAAACCTAAAAACGGTACGGGGAGTGCACACAGAGTTAGTAAGGGTCGTACAAAGCATGTCACGTATTATAAATTAGGTATTTAACCCCATTCGATATACCAATTACAGAACACAGAACAGAACCAACCAGCACCAGATTATATATTATGAAAATGCCCTAAATGACTTGCATTATTAAAACGATGGTGTAAACAGCTTTTTTATCGTTTATTGTTTTTTTTAGTTTTAGGGAAAATTTAGTTTGATTTTAACTGAAAAAAATAGCATTTGTTCTGTAAAATTTTTATCAAAATGCATATTTAGTTTCTTTTTTTGCAGGATAAAAGTCTGTTAGAAGACAACAAACGTTTCATAGAAGAAAAACGAAAATTAGTAAAGGAGCAAAGGGAACTGGCGGCCATAATGCGAAAAAAGACCAAGCTAGAAAACACGCTGTTACAAAAGAAAATTGAACAGTTTGAACTGAACCGGAATTCCAAATTTTGCCCGGAACATCCGGAACCCGGAACCGAAACTGCTCATCACAGGTTTGAACTGAACCGGAATACAAATGTTTGCCGCAGTAAAATTCAACGAAGGCACTCGTTTTCTTCTTGTTGTTCTTAGCTATGTAAAAACCATATAATTATTAATTTTTTTGTAAATTTTTCTCAAACCTGAGACAATCCACCAAAGTCACGTAAGAAATAATTTGCATAATCATGGTTGGCATGCGGCTGATTGGTCGTTCCATATGTGGTTTATTTCAGTAATAGTACGTTCAGTAGTTTTGCGGTTTACAACAAAAAAACTAAGGTGCTTTGACAGTTGCGAACGCATTTTTCAGCCAAACCATATGCAAATTATTTTCTACGTGACTTTATTCGATTTATTTAATAAAAAAAACTGTAGTTCATTTTTTGGGAATATTGTGATATTTTTTCAAATTTTGTATGAAATTAATTTTGGTTTGATTTGATTATATGCAATTTTATTAAATTGTGCACTCATACATTGGAATAAATAAATGACCAGTTTTCACGATGGTCAGAACCTTCCATTTGAATAGCAGTTATTCAGTGTTAAAGATTTCCAAAACTTTTATACGATACAAAATTACTTTTATCAGTCAATAAGCGCATGGGAAAAAAATGATCTTCAATGAACGTGAAGATCTCCCGTTTTTATCTCCTCCCACTTTAATTTCCATAAAGCAAAACATATAGACGAAAATTACGAATATTATTCGCCACTTTAAAATCCTTAAAATTCTAACGTGTTTTGAAAATACTAAAAAAATGATCTTAAAATAATCAGGAAAAAAGGCGATTTAGCTCAGGTGTTTGTTTAGGCAGAAAATATCCAAGTCCATTGTAGCCTAGTCCGAGGTGTACGTCTGTGAACAATAGTTATTACATCTGGCCTGTACAGTTGCTTACTAATTAAAAAATGTAGAGCACGGTATCACGATAGTCAAAACCCTCCCATTTAAATGGAAATCGTTCAGTGTTAATATTCTTTACAGAGTTAGAACGTTATAGAATAACTTTTAGCCAATTAGTGCTTATGAAAAAAGTTGATCTTTCATCCATTTAAGAATAATTTTTTCTCAAGCACTAATTGCCTAAAAGTTATTCTATTAGCACCTCCCACAACTATTCCCACAGAGCAAAACATACATGACGTGATCACGAAAACTATATGACATTTTGAGGATTCTTAAGATCCTTAGGCGATATATAGTGATTTTTTTATTTAGTGAACCATATAGAGAAACCAGTTGTAGTTCTTTTGTGGTCGATTGGAGTGGAAACTGAGAAAATCAAGCTCACAACAATCTTTGACAATCGCAAAATCACCATTTTTTTTAATTAGAATATTCTAATTGTGATTGTTTACCACAAGCTCGTAGGATGTACTAGCTGCTATTGCATAAATGCGTTACACTTTTTTAGTGTAAAATAGGCCTAAAAGCAGCCAGATTATGGGGGATTTGGTCTGGACGCGAATTTTAACATTAAACCGCACTGGCGCCTTTTTTTCATGTTTTACACGCGCTTTGTGGCCAAAAAATTGCAAAAAGTTAATAAACTAATTTTTATAGTGGGTTTATTAACCCCTTTTTTACAGAAAATTAATAAACTATTTTTTACACTTGCAAGTGCATTTTTTTCTGAATTATCTCCTCTACTTTTTCCTGACCACCCACTACCGTCCGTCACTACTGTGAGTTTAAATTTAGGTATTCCTTACAGCATCTCTTACTCTATCTTACTTCAACTTGTAAAGTGACAATTTTCGAACATTTTAGTGAAAACTTCGTTTGATTTTTAAGTTTCGTTTCGGCTTAAGCAAAACTAAAATTTGTAGTCTTTAAGTGTACAACAATAAATAAAAAAACTATCATACTACTGTTTTGTTTTTTTTTTTTGAATTTTCGGGTTTTGTTTAGTTTTAGAAAACAAAAGATTTCCAATCGATGGTTTTAACTACAAAATTATTGTGGGCGATATTTCGTGTAAACATTTTTGAAAAAAATCTTGTTCATAATAATATAAAGCATACTTTCAGAACGTTGAAAAAAGTTGATAACTATTTGTGTAATATTTGTTAACCACTTAATATTTTTAAAAATTTTTTTAGCGATCAACAAACTAAAGGTCAACAAAAATTAGCTGTAACAGTGTGCTCACGTGACTAGGGATGCATTGAGCTGCTCACAAATGCTCAATGCCAATTGGTACTCACATATTTTTAATTGTGAGTACTAAGCTCAAGCTCAAGCTCACAATAAATCTCAGGCTCAAGCTCAAGCTCACAATTAGCCAAAGCTAATTGGCTTAATTGTGAGCTTGACCCTAACAATAAAAAAAATATATTATACTTTACCAAAAGAGTTGTAACTCCTGAATAAAAACTCTTGTTAGAATATGCCATTATAACAACATAATTTCAGTTTATTTAGATGGCATTTTTATTTTAAAGTCATATTCTTCTGGTAATTGACGCCGATTATAATAAGGAGCGTGTTTTAATTTAATAATGGAACAACTCATTTTATCTAAATTCACCTAAATCCATTTCAATTCACTTGAATTAAAGAAAAATAGGTCATTATTATGCCATAACTCAAAGAACTGTGTCATTTTTATGACAATTCCAAAACCGTTTTATTATATTGGCGTCACACGTCACTTTTTACACAGAAGTTAAACATTTTTTTGATAAATTGCATTATGTTTTTTATTATGGTTTTTCACTTTTATTTAAAAAACTAAATTCCTTACAAAAAAGATGTGTGTCAGAATAAACACAGAAATACAGTAAAGCACTTTTTTGTCTTCCATTTTGACTATTTTTTTGCAAAACTTTATCCTGCACTCCAAAACCTTGCAACTGTTTTTTGTTCAAATGTCTTTAGACCATTATTTTTTGAACATTAATCCAGAAAAAAAAATGTTTTCTTTGCAGCGAAAAATTTTGTTATAAAAATATTTTTTTAAAAAATAACAGGCGTCGTATTTTTAACTATATTTTTACACCGAGATTTATTTTGATATTAAAAAATTATTTTTCAAAATATTAGTGTTTTCTTGGAAAAAAAACTTTTGGGATTGTTACCCATTGTTTGTGAAACGTGGAAAGGAAACACTATTCAACAAACATGACAGGCATTTTTTAAAATTATATTTTTGCGTTTTTTTTTGTTGAAAACACTCTGTTGAAATAAACCATCTAAAAATAATAAAATCGATACTATTTCATTTAAAGAATTTTTTCATACGATTAAAAGACTTATAAATTCAGCATTTTTTCTTATGCAAAAATCTGCCGACTGTTTTAAGGTAAAAATCGCAGGTTTTTTCCATTTTAATATCTCGAATAACTTTGTTAAAATTTCCAATCAATGTTTTAAAATGAAAATAACAATACTTTGGTTTTTTTCGATTTTTTTGCACCCAAATTTTCTTTGTAAAAAACCCTAAAATGTCCTAAAAAGCCCTAATTTTTGGCCTTTTAAAATATTTCGACAAAAAATGTGGTCAATTTTACATAAAACTTTAAGGGGTCGATTCGTAAAAAAATTACAATGTTGGAATATTTCCTTTTTTGTTTTTACACACTAATAGAATTTCCGCACAAATTGGTTGCTTCGTTCGCGACTCACGAGACATGCACATAATTAATTAAAGGAGCACTGTCACAAATATAAAATTCTTATAAGATTAAATTGAAATTTATAAATTTTGTCGAATTAGTCTGGACTCTGGAGAAGCCAAAATATTAAATTTAAGGTGAATACGTTTTGTATTAAAGTAAAATTCAGTCAGGGCGGTATACGAATCTAATTTGTGACAGTGCTCCTTTACTGTTTTATTCTATATTCCACACTGAATTTTAAAAAGATTTTTAATAATATACTTAATTTCATTCTAAGAATTTTAAATTAAAAAAATCAGTAATTAAAACATTTTTATTTATTGTTAGATGTTAGATGCTGTTAAAAATACTTAAAAATGCCAAATATATACATGTCATTAGTAAAAAGATTTATTTTAATTCTATTTCTTTTTGGATTTTTCTTTACATAACAATTGGTATTTTTTACTTTAAAACATATTTATACTTTACTAAAATTAGTTTAAATGTCTATAAAAACAAACATTTATTCTAAATTTAAATTGAATAACCTAATTTGATAAAAAAAAAGTTTTATGGGCTTTTCTTGGTCTTTTATAGTCTAAAATTAAAAATGTTGTCTCCGGAGGGGGGGTATTCAGGCCCTCGCAAATCGTCCTGAAAACACCCATTGCTGCTTTTCTGCCTCTTGACCTCACTTGGGGCTCTATCCACCCATAAACCCCATTTTTGGGGACTACAGTCAATCTCCTTTGTGCTTACACCATACGATCCTAATAAAATCTACGCTACACATACATAAGTATTTTTTGAAAAATAGCCAGGCTCACAAATGCTCAATACCAATTGGTACTCACATATATTTAATAGTCAGTACTCAAGCTCAAGCTCACAATTAATTTAATTGTGAGTACTAAGTAATGCTCAGCTCAAAATTAAAATCTGGTGCTCAATGCATCCCTACACGTGACTAATTTAGACACACCCACATGACTTTCATGCGAAAAAATTTCTTCGTTCACACTAGTGATAAAGGCAAAAATATACAATAAAGGAAAAATGAGACACTTAGAACAAACTGTTTGAAAAAAAGGTCCCATTTAAATGGGTAAAGAATCTATCGACTTTTGGTCCCATTTAAATGAGATCCCGTTTAAATGGGACCGGTCCCATTTAAATGGGATCCTATTTATATGGGATCCCATTTAAATGGGATCTCATTTAAATAGGTCCCATTTAAATGGGACTTATTTAAATGGGATCCCATTTAAATGGGATCCCATATAAATAGGGCCCATTTAAATGGGTTCCCATTTAAATGGGATCCCATTTAAATAATTCCCATTTAAATGGGACCTATTTATATGGGATCCCATTTAAATGGGATCCCATATAAATGGGACTTATTTAAATGGGATCCCATTTAAATGGGACCAAAATCCAAAGGTCTCATTTAAATGGGACCAGGTCCCATTTAAATGGGACCGTTTTTTACAAGCAGTTTGTTCTAAGTGTCTCATTTTTCCTTTATTATATATTTTTGATAAAGGTAGTACTGGGACTAGTTAGTGACAAATAGTGTTGTTACAGTATTACTGGTACTGGTACTCGAACCCTTCCAGTACCACTGATTTTAGTTCCAGTACAATACTGGTACTGTACTGCATTAAAAAATTCAAAAAACAAAAATACTGGTACTGTACTGTATTAAAATTTCGGTTTGAAAAAATACTGGTACTGGTACTGGAAAAAAATCAGGAAGTTAGAAAATACTGGTACTCGAACTAATTTTGGTTCAGTTCCAGTACCAGTACCAGTATTGATAAGCAGGTTTAACGCAAAAAACCTCCACTGGTGTTACTCAGCGCAGGCGTAATGGGTGCAGTGAAAGCTTGTATTATTATTGTAAAGCAGAGGTGGGTTGTTCAAAACAGATTAGGGATCCTTTAACTTATAAGGGGCCCCTTATATCGGGGCCACCTTAACTTTTTTTGTTGTTCAAAACTCGCTCATGACGACAACTCATAACTCGCTCCGTCGATCATGATGTATATGCAAATTTTATTTAAAACATAGTTATAACTCGTCTGAATAAAATCTATATGACTTGAAATTCGAAACATATATACAACTGACAACCGAGAATCGATTGATAATCCAATTTTGTGATTTGACAAATTTTGCTGTCGATCATGACGTATATGCAAATTTTATTTAAAACAATTAGGGTAACTGACTTAATTTCGACCACCTTTTTTTATTTTTTTGGATAAGTTTTTCCTGGCACTTCTAATCTAGCCAGGATTCGGTCTAAAAATCAAACGACAGCTATTTTTGTTATTCTAGTGCAAAATTTAAAAATTTCTGTTACACTTAAAAATTAGTGGAGGTTTAAACTTTGTTTTTATAGTGGCCAAAGTTAAAGCGCGTACGATTAACTTCGGCCACCCAGAAAAAACTGGCTATAACTTTTGCTAAAATGAACGATAAATATTTTAAAAAATTGAAAATTTATCCTTAGGTATTGTTCTTGGTGCATATAACTTAATTTTTTCCGGTTTGCAAACTTTTATAGCTATTAGAAAACTTTAAATAATTATGTCAAAACCTTAAAAAACACAAGTTTTAATAACACATGTTTTTTGTTGAATTTTATTGGTGTGAAAAAATATTTCAACATTAAATGGCTTTTGTTACAGCCAGCCAACTTTAAAGAAAGTTTGGTAAAAATTTTATTTCACTCTAAAAGTTTTTTATATTTTTAACCTAAAAATTACAAAAAAACTAAATCCGCCTTAATTTCGGCCACCTTTTAGGTTTTAAAAAAACAAAAACAAAAGCCTAAAACACAAAAAAACGATTACATAACCGAAAATTATCAATCTTAAGGATAAACAAGACGTTAAAAAAGTTATTTAGTGGTATAATTCCACACCAACCCTTGCCGCTTTGATGTTTAATATCTGACTGCAATTCTCCGCCAAGAAAATAACCTTTTTTTACTGCATTTCAATAATCTTTAAAAAATTCATCTACCGGTTTATTGATAGTTCAAACCTACTCAATTGGAAGTTGGATTACACCAGTCCGCACAGCTGTTTACTATGTAATTCTTATGAATGCATCCCTCCGCCAAAGGAAATAACCTGACATTTTTATCGTGTTTTAATTTACTTTCACAACTTTTTGAAATATTGGTACTCTATATCATGGTAAGTGGTGGGTTGGGTGGGGGAAACTCCATTGACATGGATTTTTACTATATTCAGTATATGACTGCATCCCTCCGCCAAGAAAATAACCTGATTTTTTTATTTGTGTTTCTATATTATTTTTAAAAAATTCCTTCCGGTCTATTAATAAGTTAATACAACCTGGTAAATTATTTGTTATGTAATCCCACCTGTACATATGATGGTGCAAATCATGCTAAACAGGTTTTTTTACCCAAATTTTAAAGTGGCCGAAATTAACAGAATCTTAAAATGCGAAGTTAGTTAAACGTATTGCAAAGTGATTTTGAATAAAATATCAAACATGAAAATTTACAATTTTAAGCCTTAAATAGAAGTTATTTTAAAGTTATATAGTGCTTTGTTCTGAATTTGATGCAGTTAAAACACAAATCAAAAATCCAAAAAATCACAAAAAAATCACTTTTTGTATGAAAATGTTGATAATGCAGAATAACACAAATAAAACGCTTTTGCAAAAACACTTTATTTAACATATATCCAGTTACTTTTGTGCTAGTTTTTTTGTGTTTAAAAATTAAACCAATTGTCTAACACCTTAAATTGGTGGCCGAAATTAAGACGTGGCCAAAATTAAGTCAGGTACCCTATAATTCAGTCGAATAAAATCTATATGACTTGAAATTCGAAACATAGATACAACTGACAACAGAGAATTGATTGATAGTCACAATTATGCGATCTGATAAATGGTGTGGTCAATCATGATGTATATGCAAATTTCATTTAAAACAATTATAACGTAGTCAAATAAAATTTATATGACTTGAAATTCGGAACATAGATACAACTGAAAACAGAGAATTGATTGATTGTCAGGATTATGCGATCTAACAAATGGTGCGGTCAATCATGACCTATATGCAAATTTTATTTAAAACAATTATAACTTAGTCAAATAAAATTTATATGACTGGATACTGTTACTGGACTGGTACTGGAATTAATACTAGTACTAATTCCTAGAATACTGGAACTAAATTTGGGTTTTTGAAAAAATACTGGTACTGTACTCGAAATAAAATTTGAAGTAGGGATAGTAATGGTACTGTACTGCAACTAAAATGAGGACGGTACTTTCACTGGTACTGTACTGGAATGTTTTTGGACAACCAGCATAGTATTGGTACTGGTACTGGAATAAAATCTGAGTACTGTAACAACACTAGTGGTGAGCAATCGTTATAAAATAAAATTGTGTAATTTTATCACACATATTGCTGTAGGTAAAAACGGGTTGAATTAAGTGGTCGGGTGTTAAATTGTAGTTGTAAATAGTTAAAAGTCAACGTTGAAATGTGTAGGGGTCAAAGCCTTGCACTTAAACTCGATTAAGGGAGTCCTTTTAAAAAGTGCCGAAATTAAATGCACTTTTTTTCCAAATTTTGTTTATTTTGTTACCATTTGGCATTTTAGCTGTAATTTTTTGCCAGTTACACGTTGAACAACAAGTAAAACTTAAATTAAAAAAAACTGTCTGGAGATAATGATAGACTTTTAAATTTTTGAAAATGATGATTTTTTGACTGAGAAACAATCGATTGTTTGTAAAGTGCCGAAATTAAATGCATACATTTAATTTTGGCAATTTTCCATTTTTTTAACAACTGATTTAATTAAGTAAAAAACAGTTTTCGTACAGTGAAACTTTAATGACGCAATGCAGTATCGTAAAAGCTTTAAAATGAGCTATTAAACATGAAAATCGGGCCATACAGTGAAAAGTAACATTGGAAAAACGAAAAAGTGCCGAAATTAAATGTACTACCCTATTTATGATGTTTAAAAAACAAATTTAAACGCATATTTTCTTAATTCTCGTTTTTTCCCTTAAAATCCACACTAATTAGTTAACAATAATAATTGGCAAGATTCCTAATCATTTTAAATGAACTGCTTGGCGGTTCTTCAAAATCCAAAACTGCTTATTTATTTAATTTAAAATTTCAGTGTCAAAGTATTATCAGAAATTTAATTTTATCGCTGTTTGGAACATGTGAAGTTATTTTAAAATAAAGTTTCCAAGAGGTTTTGCTAAAAAAATTAAAATAACCTCATGAGATTTGGATTTATTGTTGAAATTAGGTATTTAATCTTTAATAATAAACAGATTTTGCCAAAAATTTTAATTTTTTTTATTATTAAATAGTCGATTCAATACTGCAAATCATCATAGTCAGCTAGATTTTACCTTTATAAATTGCAATTTTATGATTTGTATACATTTAGTGAAAAATTTATAAATTAGTATAATTACAATATTATGCAGCCCAAGTCCTTAATTATACATTTTATTTCACAATCATTGTGTCAAATATGAATTTGTAGGTTTTTGATTAATTAACTATTGTTTTCAAACACTACAATTTAGCTTAGATCGTGTCACGTCATCTCCACAGCTTTAAAAAAGCTGCACATGTCTTTCTTTAGCTTGCTGGGTGTTTTCCTTTCCTTGACACTTTTTAAGTTACTAAAGTACAGCATAAACTTCATATTTTTCAGTCTTGTGTATTTTAATTCAATTGTGAGTTATTCTGCCATAGCAATGGCGTAGTTTTACCAAAGTTTAAGCTGCTTTGTAACGTCAATTTAATTTAATGTTTGGTCTATTTACCGCATACAAATGTTTATTTTCAAATCAATTAGAACATTTATCCCCAACTGAAAACTAATTTTTTCCGAGCCTTTTCCTCATTTGCCCTTTCAACGCCGGATTTCATCGAAGCTTTTTTACGCCAAGCCCAACGATTCGGCACTTCAGCAGATTTTTCTGTGTAGGTTGTAGGTCATAGCACTGCACTTAAACTCGATTAAGAGGGTCCTTTTAAAAAGTGCCGAAATTAAATGCACTTTTTTTCCAAATTTTGCTCATCTTGATACCATTTGGCATTTTAAATGTAACTTTTTGTCAGTTACACGTTGAACAACAAGTAGAGGGCTAAATTAAAGAAAACTTGTCTGGAGATAATGATAGGCTTTTTAAATTTTGAAAATAACGATTTTTTGACTGAGAAACAATCGATTGTTTGTAAAGTACCGAAATTAAATGCACACATTTAATTTCGGCAATTTTCCATTTTTTTAAAAACTGATTTAATTAAATAAAAAAAGTATTTTCGTACAATGAAACTTTTGTGACGCAACGCAGTATTGTGAAAGCTTTAAAATGAACTATCAAACATGAAAATTGGGCCATACAGTGAAAAGTTACATTGGAAAAACAAAAAAGTGCCGAAATTAAATGCACTACCCTACGGTCGTCCTTTCTGAGCTCAGAATCTAGACCTTGGTTCGTCTCGTTTAAATTGTTTTTAGCAGCCTTACGGTCCTTCCTTAGTATTGGGTTGTATGCCATCGCTAGTTTTAGAAGATTTCTCATCGGCATGGGAAATATTTGAATTTGTAAGAGTTTTGTTAAAATTTTATAATCATTCATTGCAATAAAACCATTTCTAAAAGGAACCAAATTTCGATACCTGAGATATTGATTTCCGACATTCCAGGTATTTCTGTATGATTTTTTGCCGTTTTTAGTATAACATAAAAATTTAATACATGTTACATTTGTAAAAGTTATAAAAATATAAAATTCCGGGCCATAATTTTTACCTATATAACTGGTAGGTAAGTTATTTATGTAAATGTTTTTTAGATGCTGATAAAACCCTTTAAACAACTATTTAAAATAAAACTAAAAATCAACGCAAGGATTTATTTAAATTAGTAAAATTCTAATAGTTCAAATAGAGTTCATGGCAAATTAAATTAATATTCTTAAGGGTTTCAAGAGTTTTGTTGGTTTCATAAGCAGTTTTATTAAAAGGTTTTACCAACTCGTTGTGTTCATATTTTACAATATGACGCCGAAAATTCGAATTATAAAGTGAATGTCACCGGGAAAATGATTTAAATCAAACAAGTCTCTAAAAGAAGAACTAAAATAATAATTTCATATCTATTTTTAAAAAAAATAATGACTTTAAGTATTAATTTAAGGTATTGTATTATCAACTTATTTTTGCTTAGCCCGGAAATTTACACAAGAAAAAACTTAGCTGTCAAAAATAGGTTAAAACAATGCCCAAAAACAGAAAATACAGGTTTATGCAATGTTCTTGTTAGATTTTAGTTTTTGAGAAAATTAAATAATAGCTTTTTGTTTTATGATAAATTTTATTTTGCGGTAAAACAAAAAACTGAAAATTTTTCATGCAATTCAATAGGTCCATAGTCGTTGAGAAATTTTTCAGAAATCATTAAATTAAAATTATTCGAATTGATAAAAATTATTTTAAAATGTTATACCAAAGCAAAATGGGTTATATCTGTTAAAAATTTGCGAAGATGGAGGTACTGTCGGTGGATCGTCACAAATAAATTGGACATTTGCTGTTCCTGACGTTCCTCCTATAATAAAGTAGTACACAAAAATTTAAAAACGCGATTATCAGCTATAACCAAAAATACATATCACAAAAATAAACAAAAATATGTGACTTCATATTATTTTACTCCAAAATATTTAGCACTGTAACTAGAGCACGTCAGCGCTCTAACTAGGAAACTAAATAATTAGGGCGCTACCTTGTTACAAAACTCAATTAGCTTACTAGGGTGTTTCAATTGCCCTAATTAAGGCCGTATGGCCTTAATTGGTATATGCCCGATCTAGAGCCCTAATTACGGCTCTCTCTAACTAGTGCTATTGGAACAAAAAATCCATTTTCAAAGAAAAAAATGTTCCTTTATATTATTTGAACAAAACTCTTGACCATTTAAATTTTCATAGGAACAAATCATTAATTTCATTAAAAGAATAAAACTAAAAGGGTTTGTTCCTTTATTGTTTAATAAAAACTAAAAATTTATTAAGTAACTTTAAGTTAAGCAATATATGATATAATACCTATAATATAAATATATGATATAATAACTATAATATAAATCGAATTATATTCACTTTTATTTATTTATTTATATTATAAATCAAATTTTCCTGTACCGGCTGTTCCATCTGTACCCACTTCCCCTGGCTTCCCTGGATTTATTGGAATTCCGTTAGGAACGGCAATTGCTGGTGGAATAGGACCACCGGCGTCGCCGCTTCTTCCACCATCTCCGCCAATTCCACCAGCATCTTCTACACCCCCTTTTACATCGATCACCATTCTACAAGCTGATTCCGTTTGATATATTTAGAAAATAAAATTAGCAGGAGTAGCATCTAGAAATAAAAAAAATAAATTTTCTAAATTTTCTAAGATTTCAAATTTTATTTTGTAAATACAAATAAAAATAAATTTTGGCTTAAAACAAGTTTTTTATAATGTTTTTTTATTTAAACAACTGACGATTTATAAAAAAACACCCAAAAATTAAATTATATATTACTGCTACTTCTGCAGCTGCTTTTTAGTATGTTTTTAATATCTGTCGTCCATCAAAATGAAAAAAATTTAAGTTTACCAAAAATTAAATTAAAATTAAAAGCGTTATCAAATATGGTTAATTAATTATTACAAAAATAATTTAGAAAACAGTTTTGGGTGACAAAGTTAAAATTTTTTTGAATATTTGACTACTTGTGTCTGAAAAAGAAAATTGCTTTAAAAATTTTTTTATAATTTAACAAAAAAGCATCTAATTTATGTTATCAAAAACAATATGTATTCAATTTTTTAACACATTATTTAACTCATTCAAGCTTTATCGCTATTTTTTGTTCTTATGGTTTCAGCTTTGTTAATTAAAACTTTATTTTGTAACAAAAAATTTACTTGAAAAACATAACAAAATTTAGACAAATCCAATACATCATTTTTTTGAATTACAAACAAAACATTACAACGGAGACAATCATATTTTGGAATCAAAACGATATATTTTTGTTTATTTAGCTGGTTTTCAAGTATTGAGTGGGATATAAATCAGCGAAAAAGATTTTGATTCAAAATTCCATTGTAAAAATGTATTTGGAACAAAAAATTTCTAATGATTTAGGTTGGTTTCTTTTAAGTCATACGTCATAGGTCAAAAAATTCAAAACATAAAAATTTAAAAGCCACGAAGTTGGGAGCTCATTAATATTACAAACCAAAACATGGTCAAAAAATATCAAGAAAATGTCAGCTCTATATCGTCGTTACTCTGATACAATGAGTCAGAAGCGTTATAAAATGATCATAACTGTGACTTTTTTTATATCTTTACACACAAATAATTTAAACAAAATGAGTCAGAGTAGTGTGGATTTTATATTGATTGTGACTCTTTCTGTCAAAGTAACGACGATATTTCCTTAAAAGACATTATCCGAACGAATGCTTTTTTTATTTAAATTTTATGAATTGATTTCAATGTAGTGATTTTGATTTCAACTCTTGGAAGCAAAAAAATAAAATTCGTAAAGCATTTATTTTGTTTTGGACTGAGCTTTTATAGATGTACCATGGATTTAATTTGATACATAGTACAAAGCAATTTATTGTAACTTCACAAACATAATCAAAAATTTGGGATTAAACCGATCTCAGATGTCGTCATGTGGGAATTTAAAGTTTCCAAATGGGAATAGGCCCCTAGGTGCAGCCGTTGACTAAAAAAAGGTAGGAAAAGATAAGAGAAAAATATATTTTTTATCAATGCTCCAGCACAGAAATATTTTGGTATTCCGTAAAAGAATTTAAAAAAAAAACTAAACTAAATAGAAAACTGGACGAAACATTGTTATTGCTTGAAAATACCAA
>JASAMX010029134.1:0-39127 GCA_030248175.1 Microlaimidae sp. YZB2_3
ATGTTGTATGTAGTATTTACTTCGTTCATTTACATATATACTAAAAGTATCACAACTAGTTCGTTTTTTTTATAAAATTTTTGTTTTCGGATTAATGTTATTTTTGGTTATTAATTTATCTTGCCTTTTTCTCATCAATGAATGTTATATAAATCTTAACTCCAACTTTCAAATTTCCTCAAAACAATTTTTTGTGTATATTGAACTAAACGTCGTGATTCTTCATAAAAAAGAAGACCTTAGTGGCGAAAATTTATTTAAAAAAAGAAAGTATTTTCGCAAATATCTTGGTCTAATCAACCTTTCAATTATTAAAAATATATCGATTTGACAGTTTAACAATGTAACGACTTTCCATAATATTTTGGTTTAAATTTAATAATAAAGTAATTTTGATTCGGTTTTTGAACATTTCTATAACGGTCACAAGGTGAGTTAATTATTTATAGGATAAATTCTCTACTATAGCAGTAAAAATATATGCAATTCTGATTGTTATAAAATTTTTTGGTTTCTATATTAAACTAATTTTCAGTTATTTTTATGTTAGATATTACAGCACGTAGGCATATCTTGGCCAATGACACAACAAAAGAAAGAAAATAGCTTCCTATACAATTTGTTTTTTGATTTGCAAAAATTTATTTTACCAGATGCACATATTTAATAGGTAACAAGGAAAAAACTTTTTTATAAATTTAAAATTACTTCTAAATTTATTGCCGCACTATAAAAGATTATCTGGTTTAACTTTTCTAAAAATTAAAAAATAAAAATTATAGTAAACTCTTCGTATCAGTGTCAGCGGACAGCCTACGTTCTTGCCCGTCTTTTCCCTTTTAACCGCATTAAGTGCAAATAATGAAGTTAAAAAATCATCTGATTATAACTTTTAAAAAGGAATTTAACGACAAATATTTATGGTTGATTACAGATAATGGCCACTTGCACCTATTCTATTTTGCCGGGGCGTGGCCATGTTTATTAACCATATTTTCAAAATAATTGTCAATTTTTGTTTGTATTTGGCTTCTGTAAATAAAAAGTTTATTTAGCAACATTTTATCTGGTATCAATTTAAATTTATTTTCCAAATAACTTTGACACAGCCATTAAGCGCTTGAAGGGGTTTGGAGCCGTAAGTAGGTAAATGAACGAATGAAGGAATGAATGAAAAGCTTTTTGATAAACATATGAACAAATAAGTTTGAATAACAATAATACAAAACGCTAAATCCCATAAAACAATTCGCAAAAAACTAAGAATAATTAATAATTCAAAATTGGAGTTGTTAAAACATAACCAAAATTGAAGTTGTTTAAACATTAAAGCTTAAGGCGCCCTCAAAGCTATACCTAACACAATCGGACCTGCCAATTTCCTTGCCTTTTTGTATACTCCAATAATCGTCATGGTCTTGTTTTTGGTTCTTTAAATCGAAAGCACTCAGCGTTAGCGGTAGCGGATAGTGTATCGGCACGCTTCCAACTTTTCTTGAGGCTTGTAAAATCCGTAACGTGTTCGCAATTTCGCGATTTTACAGTACGCATGTTCTTTTCTGCGCGTGGGGACCACTGGCCAAAACAAATTGAAATGATTCACTACTTAGCATCTGCGCCGTTAAAATAGACGGCACAAATATTTCACGGCTATGTTAAATGTCAAATTACCACTAAATAATCTTTACCAAAATCGATTTTAAACATAAATTTGTTTAATAAAAAAGACAAAATTTAACCACGCCTACGGTCTCAGTTACGAGTATTTTACCTATAAAAATATGGAGACTTGGAGTCAAAAATAAAAAAAAATGGTTCGAATTTCTTAATTAGGTCTAAAGTTAAGCCTTAAATATAGTTTTTTGCGCTAGTTAAAATTTACAATTCTCAAGTTTCCACCACGACAGCTTTCCAAGTTCTAGTTCCAAAATTTCTGCAAGCTTTAACCACCTTGAAAATCCTGCACTCCACGAGTGTGAAAATCTTAGTTGAGAGACGCACGAACAGTTCGCGTCATTTGACACATCATCTCAATAATTAAATTTCCGTCCGCAGAGATCACAACATTACTTTCTTACAAAAAATGTGTCTTCATGGAAAAACAGTTCAGATTGCTGGAACATTAACACGGTAAGCTCGTAGTGATGGGCGGGGACGATTAAACCCCCGGAACACCAAAACTGTAACCAAAACAATAATTTAAATTTTACAAAAATCCAAAACCAGGAACCGGAACCGGAATTCCAAATTTTGCCCGGAACATCCGGAACCAGGAACTGCCCATCACTAGAAGCTGTGTTGAGCCTGAGCATAAAAGTTTCCATATCATTCACAATTAACTTTTCTGCATCCTAAACTTCGTCGTCACTACGGCAAAATGAGCCACATATCGTATAAAATATATGTGACTGTGACTCATTTTAAGTTTAAACCGGGTACCTTATAATTACGCCCTAATGAGTCACAATCACGTGTATTTTATAATACATGTGGCTCATTTTGCCGTAGTAACGACGACTTAGCTTTACACCATAGCTATTCTTTCTCTCTGTTTTTTAACTAAAATCCTTTAGTGTTTCAGTTGGCCCCCCCTGTCACGGGCCTGAATCTATATGTTTTTCTCATAATATATATTTGTTTTGACACCTCACAGGTTTTTTTCTTTTTGTATGAATTTTTTTGTAATTGTAAACAATAGTTTCAAAATTTTAAAGTGTGTAAAATCTTGTGCGCCGGCATCTTGACTCATTTTGAATTTAAAAACAGGACCTTATTGGCTACAGAGTGAGTCACAGTCACGTGTATTCTATAAGGACAGTGGCTCATTTTGACGTCGTAACGACGATTTAACATTCTTCTAAAAACCACCTTTAAATTTAAAATTTATCATGATAAAACTTATGAACAAACTCAACCAATGAACTTTATACCTTAGTTTCACAAAGAACTTGAGCAAAGCCGAAAAACCAAGCTAAATTTTATCGTGATAAGTTTTTTTAATGGTATGTGCTCTTGAAGATTGCCCCGCGCACGTTTTCCCGCGCTCCATTTGCCCAAGCGCCGCCCGACAGCCTTGAAGGCGGATCGCGGGCCCTCCCCGAGTCTCGTGCGATCGACCCGATTTTCGCGCTCAGGCTATCGATTAGTCCGGTATTAGCTCCCCGACCTCCTTACCCGGGAATCGTCTCTCCGCGAAAATTGCTCCGCGACGATTTTCCAGTACCGGTCCACCCTAGAGTTCCGCCCCCAATGGTCGCGAACAAGCGGGTCAGAAGGTCGGGGGTTCGTTTTGTTCAGAGGCGCAGAATTTAAGAGATCGGCCAAACCTTCCACGATCACCTTTGACATCTGGAAACTTCGGAATAACCACTTGATTGGAAATCCATTAAAGATCCTTCTGAAGAAACGGAAAAAAGATGTCATTATGGTCAATTATGAACAATGTTTCACCCTTGAAGGAGCAAATAGTTTTCAAATCCGAATTGCGAATTGCGAATTGCAAATTGCCGAATTTCCGAATTGCGGTTTATATTTATCAGGTCTCAATTTTCAGTTATTAAAAATCATCTTTTAAATAATATAGCAATGATAATACTATTTAAAGATATCAAAGCAAATAAGGGAAACAATTTTAAACAATCGACTTTTTTTGTTTGACTAGTGAATTCAATACAACAACAGCGGTAATTTATATTTTCAGGCACACTAGAACGTCAGGCACGTCAGGCACGTCAGGCGCGTCAGGCATGTCAGGAACGAGCTTAAGCCTACGCCTTCCTAAACCTAAGCGAAGCTTAAAAAACGACCTAATCTTTATCAAATAGCTGCGCGGAGAAAGTTTAGATTGTTTTTAGGCTTTGCTTAGGCTTACATAGAAACGCGTAGGCTTAAGCGGCGCAGTTAGTAATCCGAGGCGCAAGGCGCGCAAGTATTTTTAGTCGTACGCCTCAAAATTCGTGAGGGGCACAAGTTTGGCTTGGTGTAAAAAAAGGAGGGAAAATATACACCAAAATCAAAATTGAAATCCTAACGTACCTATAAAGCTTGAATGGAAAATTTCAATCAGTTTTATATTTTTAGTTTTCACAACTAGAAGAAAAATATTTTTATACTATCTATTTCTTACAAAAATAATATGGAGTCTTTAAAATGAGCATATCACTCACTGCAATAGATTTACACAATAATTAATTTCACTGTAAATCTTAAAGTCATAGCTATAATAAACTCATGTATGGTTGAACTATATCTGGCTGACGCTGAAAATTAGAATGCAGACATGAGGGGACCAATTTAAATCGTGATGTAATGACTTTTTTTAAAAACAAATAAGAACGCAGAATTTTTTTTAATTCCACCTTTTCACAAAATATACAAAAATTAACCAAAAACCAACTTTAGCTCTTAAAAAGTTTGCATTTAGGTTACAAATTAAGTAATTTGATAAATAATTAATAAAATACAGTTTTTAATCTTTCTTATTAATCCATTTTAGTGAAAAATTTTGAATGTTTTTGTTGTTAAATAGTTGATTCAATACTGCAAATATCGCGGTCAGCTAGATTTTATTTGCCTATAATTATTATACAAATTTATTGTTTTGCTTGATACACATTTGGAGAAAACCAAATTGTTTAAAATATATATGCGCAATAAGATTATACTTGTATGGTATAACAAGCAAATGGGATTTAATTTAAAGTTCATATCCGTTCTAACATTTGATTTGACCAATCAAAACAAACATAAAGAAAATCTATAAACTGAACTAGTAAACCTCATTTTTATGGGGCTATTTTAGGATTTAAATTTTTGGTAAAATGAGCCCATTTAATAAAACCCAAAAAATGATTTTTTTAAACTAAAGGTACATTTTATGTTTTTTTCCAGGGACGTTTTAATCAACTTAAAAGTATGTTTTTTTTTGAGTTTTAGATTTTACAGGTTTTAGATTTTAAAGATTTTTTCAAATTTAATTAAAACATAATTTTTATTTTAATTGATCGATCCGAATTTTTTTTGAAGGCTAAATTTTACCTAATGAAATAAAAGAGCGAAAAAGGTTATGGTTGGGGTTCTAACCGTTTTTGAAAATTTAAATTTCAAAAATTAAAAAATAAGGCTTTGTTGGTATTATGTTTCCAATACAAACATGTTTTATTATTTGAATTGGACTAATTCTCAAATTGGATTTAAAAAAATTAAAACATTGTTTTAAAGGTGCGGTATACTAAATCATGGTGTTTTTTTTCGCTTGGTTCTTGGTCAATCGATGCGTCAGGTTTTACTAAGTAAAAAATTGTATTAAAAAAAACATTAATTTTCAGCGGTTGTCTAAAAAAGACACAGAAATTAGTATAATTAAAAAATTTCCATCTTTTCATAGCAAAACTTGAATATAAAATATCTTAAATATATCTGAATTTTTACGAGAAAGAGTGCGTTTGTAAAATCCAACGTAAGCAAACAAAACACACAGTGGCTGGTGTTTGGTAAAAAACAAAAAAATATTTAAAATAACCAAGCGATATTCTTGCTAATATCTAGACAACCGCTGAAAATTAATTTTTTTTGTAATACAATTTTTTACTCAGTGAAACCTGATGCATCGATTGATACCAAAATCCAAGCGAAACCAAATGCGTCATGGTTTAGTATACCGCACTTTTAATTATTACTCTTAATAATATTAAAAAATATAAAAACTTTGAGTTTTGTAACTTTGCTGTATGCAAATTTAAATAAAATTTAAAAAACAATTTTGGTTTGAGAACAGAAAAAATACCATTATGTGTTTTATAATTTACATCCGCGACTAAATATACTTGCGCGCCTTGCGCCTCGGATTACTAACTGCCGCTTAAGCTCGTTCCTGACGCGCCTGAATATTCTTGTGCGCCTGGTGCGCCTGAAAATATAAATAACCAAAACAGCGCACTACACAAAGAGCGAGTATGACCTCACATTTAAATTTTCCTGGTTTTCCAATATTCTCAAAATATTGCTATTTTTCGGCAGAAAATTGCGACTTTGGTATTCCACCAAGCAATGGTGATGTATTATGTTCTCAAGCGTAATTTTGGAATTTTCATTCCGACATTGCACTGAATTTGCGGCGAACGTATTTTATTTTTAAAATTCTAAATTTGAAATATATTTTGAAACTCCTCGGGGGGGGGGAAGGGGGGTAACCAACCCATAAAAACTCGCTAACACTATAAGTTGGAACACTGCGGGTTTTACAGCATACACCTCTAACCGGACTTCACCTTTAACCGTTTCCGTATTTTTCCTGCATCTAATATTATGCAATATGCAAACTAAAAAAAGGCAAACCCAACATAGCTGCAACAGGGTTCTCACGTGACTAGTTTAGACACGCCCACGTGACTTTCATGCGGAGAAATTTTTTTGATTCACATAAGATCGGCAATTTTTAGAAGATTCAATGCGTCTGTGCAAATCGATTGTTAAGGTTTCTCTTGATAGTTTTCACTAAAGCGTTCAGTAGTAAACCAATGGCAGAACATAGCGAAAATTACGGTTTTTTACTTGCATAAAAATTATTTGTGAATTATTAGCATTATATTTTAAAATATGCAAACGACAAAAAATTCGACAAATTGACCAAAAGCAGAAAACAAATCATGTTTCTATTTTTAATTTATGTGAATGGAATTTAAAATTATAAAAAATCTAATAAAAAAAATTTGAACTGAAAATTGAAATTCGACTTCATGAGGGTTCGAAATCCTCACCTATGTCAAATTGACTACGCCTCAAGCTATTGCGCCACACATGATCGGTGACTACTGTTTAAAAACACATATATAAAGAAATACTCTGTATTAAATCAAATCTAATTGGCTGATAAAGTGACGTTAGATTCTCGTGATTTGAATGGTTACTTAATGGGGGCATTTTTCAATCCAACGAACAACTGTTGCAGCCACGTTGGGTTTACCTTTAGGGATCAAAAAAACTAATATAACACTAGCCTTGAAAAATGCTCCAAGAATAGAGCAGGAAAAAGGGGCGATTTTTCCCCGGGCGTATGTTTAGACAGAAAAGATTTGAACTAGTCTGAGATGGACATGTGGACAATAAGAATTTTGCATTTGGTTTGGGCAGCTGCTCACTGAATAAAAAGTTCTACCTTATGATAATGATTTGTTTTTACATTGATCTAATCACGCAGCACTGCTGCATTTTTTTTAGTTTGATGAAATGTCAATTGAAAAAAACCATACTCACAGCAATCTTCGACGAGCGCGAAATCGCCACTTTTTAGAATTTAGTTTTTATAGTAATTATTTTTGTAATATTTGATTTATACATAAAAATATATACTTCTATTTGAAAAAGTGGCGATTTAGCGCTTGTGAAAGATTGCTGTGAGTACATGTATGTCTTTTTTAATTGACATTTCATCAGAGTAAAAAAAATGCAACAGTGCTGTGTGATTACATCAATGTACAAACTAATCATATATTTATAGTGCATAAAATTTTATTCAGTAAGCAGCTGAACAAACCAAATGAAAATTTCTTATAGTCCACATAATGTCCGGGTCAGACTAGTCCACATCTTTTCTGTCTAAACATACGCCCGGAGAAAAATCGCACATTTTTCATGCTCTATTTTTAGAGCATTTTTCAAAGCTAGTAATAAGAAGATGATGAACATAAATTACAAAATTTACCGACGTTCTATAAGTATAATGGGCGCGGTGCCGTGGGCTAAATTGCAGTATGGAATCCCCGAACCACCGATAATCTGGAATTATATTTTTGAAGTATAAATAATAATAAGAAGAAAAAGATGATAAACATGAATTATAAGATTTACCAGGTGCTCTAGTTATAGTTGTCGCATTGATTTTTTTTAATTTGGTGAAACTTACAAAGAGAATTTTAGAAAGCTAAGAATGGGGGGATTTTTTTAGTGGGTTGCACACGTGCATAATAAAAGACTAATCAAAAACGCGATGTTTTTTAAATTGTAAAAGCAAAGTTCTTATTCAATAAATCACCCTGAAAGATAATATTATTTATTTTGCGTTAAGATACTGAACGATTTTGAAAAGTGCAATTTTTAAAATGATAAGGAAGGTGTGTGATCACTCATTTTCGCTGGTTCTGATCATTTTTAAATTTGCGGAAATTAAGAACTCAAGTGGGTCAGTTTTCAAAACGATTGAAGAGCTGCAGTTTTAACGATTTAATAAATAGTAAATTTCTTTGCTTTATGTTTCAAAAAGTTTCTGGTACTATTATTAATGTGGATATTAATTTTAATTATATCCAACATCGATATACAAAACTAGAAAGGAGAGGGCCCGTAGGGCCCTCGCCTTTCTAGTTCGGATAATCTGGATAAAATTTGTAATTTATGTTCATCATCTTCTTGTTTTAATTTTTTTATTCTAAAAAAAAAATTGCAATCATCCGTGGCGCGGGACCGCCCACTGCTGTTTAGCCCCATGGCACTGCGACAACTATAACTAGAGCACCTGGTAAATTTTATAATTCATGTTTATCATCTTTTTCTTCTTATTATTATTTATACTTCAAAAATATAATTCCAATTATCGGTGGTTCGGGGATTCCACACTGCAACTTAGCCCACGGCACCGCGCCAATTATACTTATAGAACGTCGGTAAATTTTGTAATTTATGTTCATCATCTTCTTATTACTAGCTTTGAAAAATGCTCTAAAAATAGAGCATGAAAAATGTGCGATTTTTCTCCGGGCGTATGTTTAGACAGAAAAGATGTGGACTAGTCTGAGATGGACATTATGTGGACTATAAGAAATTTTCATTTGGTTTGGGCAGCTGCTTACTGAATAAAAATTTCTACTATATGATAATGATTAGTTTGTACATTGATGTAATCACACAGCACTGTTGCATTTTTTTTACTCTGATGAAATGTCAATTAAAAAAGACATACATGTACTCACAGCAATCTTTGACAAGCGCGAAATCGCCACTTTTTCAAATAGAAGGCTATATTTGTATGTATAAATCAACTATTACAACAATAATTACTATAACAACGAAATTCGAAAAAGTGGCGATTTCGCGCTCGTCGAAGATTGCTGTGAGTATGGTTTTTTTCAATTGACATTTCATCAAACTAAAAAAAATGCAGCAGTGCTGTGTGATTAGATCAATGTAAAAACAAATCATTATCATACGGTAGAACTTTTTATTCAGTGAGCAGCTGCCCAAACCAAATGCAAAATTCTTATTGTCCACATAATGTCCATCTCAGACTAGTTCAAATCTTTTCTGTCTAAACATACGCCTGGGAAAAAATCGCCCCTTTTTCCTGCTCTATTCTTGGAGCATTTTTCAAGGCTAGTGTTATATTAGTTTTTTTGATACCTAAAGGTAAACCCAACGTGGCTGCAACAGTTGTTCGTTGGATTGAAAAATGCCCCCATTAAGTAACCATTCAAATCACGAGAATCTAACGTCACTTTATCAGCCAATTAGATTTGATTTAATACAGAGTATTTCTTTATATATGTGTTTTTAAACAGTAGTCACCGATTTTGTGTGGCGCAATCGCTTGAGGCGTAGTCAATTTGACATAGGTGAGGATTTCGAACACTCATGAAGTAGAATTTCAATTTTCAGTTCAAATTCTTTTTTATTAGATTTTTTATAATTTTAAATTCCATTCACATAAATTAAAAATAAAAACATGATTTGTTTTCTGCTTTTGGTCAATTTGTCGAATTTTTTGTCGTTTACATATTTTAAAATATAATGCTAATAATTCACAAATAATTTTTATGCAAGTAAAAAACCGTAATTTTGCTATGTTCTGCCATTGGTTTACTACTGAACGCTTTAGTGAAAACTATCAAGAGAAACCTTAACAATCGATTTGCACAGACGCATTGAATCTTCTGAAAAATTGCCGGATCTTATGTGAATAACAAAAAATTTCTCAGCATGAAAGTCGCGTGGGGCGTGTCGAGACTCAGTGCACGTGAGAACAGCCTGTTGCAGCTATGTAGAGTTTGCCTTTTTTTGGTTTGCATATTGCATAATATTAGATGCAGGAAAAATACAAGAAACGGTTGGAGGTGAAGCTCGGATTAAAGGTGTATGATGTAAAACCCGCAGTGTTCCAACTTTATAGTGTTAGCAAGTTTTTACTAGCTTGGTTACCCCCCTCCCCCCCCCCCCCGAGGAGTTTCAAAATATATTTCAAATTTAGAATTTTAGAAAATAAAATACGTTAGCCGCAGAATTGGAAGAGCAATATGTCGGAATAAAAATTCCAAAATTACGCTTAAAAAACATAATACATCACCATTGCTTGGTGGAATACCAAAGTCGCAATTTTCTGCCCGAAAAATAGCAATATTTTGAGAATATTGGAAAACCAGGAAAATTTAAATGTGAGGTCATACTCGCTCTTAGTGTAGTGCGCTGTTTTGGTTATTTATATTTTCAGGCGCACCAGGCGCACAAGAATGTTCAGGCGCGTCAGGAACGAGCTTAAGCGGCAGTTAGTAATCCGAGGCGCAAGGCGCGCAAGTATATTTAGTCGCGGATGTAAATTATAAAACACATAATGGTATTTTTTCTGTTCTCAAACCAAAATTGTTTTTTAAATTTTATTTAAATTTGCATACAGCAAAGTTACAAAACTCAAAGTTTTTTTTTTTTTTAATATTATTTAGAGTATTTTTTAATGGTGCGGTATACTAAATCATGGCGCATTTTGTTTCGCTTGGATTTTGGCATCAATCGATGCGTCAGGTTTCACTGAGTAAAAAATTGTATTACAAAAAAATTAATTTTCAGAGGTTGTCCAGATATAAGCAAGAATATCGCTTGGTTATTTTAAATATTTTTTTGTTTTTTACCAAACACCAGCCACTGTGTGTTTTGTTTGCTTACGTTGGATTTTACAAACACATTCTTTCTCGTAAAAATTCAGATATATTTAAGATATTTTATATTCAAGTTTTGCTATGAAAAGATGGAAATTTTTTAATTATACTAATTTCTGTGTCTTTTTTAGACAACCGCTGAAAATTAATGTTTTTTAATACAATTTTTTACTTAGTAAAACCTGACGCATCGATTGACCAAGAACCAAGCGAAAAAAAACACCATGATTTAGTATACCGCACCTCTAAAACAATGTTTTAATTGTTTTTAGACCAATTTGAGAATTAGTCCAATTCAAATAATAAAACATGTTTGTATCAGAAACATAAAACCAACAAAGCCTTACTTCTTAATTTTTGAAATTTACGCTTTTAAAAACGTTTAAAATCCCAAACATAACCTTTTTCGCTCTTTTACTTTATTATGTCAAATTTAGCTTTCAAAAAAATTCGGATCGACCAATTAAATTAAAAATTATGTTTTAGTATATTAAATTTGAAAAAAATCTTAATAATCTAAAAGTTCGTAAAATCTAAAACTCAAAAGAAAAACATACTTTTAAGTTGATCAAAATTATAATTGGAAATTTTATTAAAATGTCTTTGGAAAACAACATAAAATGTAATGTACCTTTAGTTTAAAAAAGATCATTTTTTAGGTTTTGTTAAATGGGCTCATGTTACCAAAAATTTAAATCCTAAAATAGCCCCATAAAAATGAGGTTTACTTGTTCAGTTTATAGATGTTCTTTATGTTTGTTTTCGATTGGTCAAATCAAATGTTAGAACTGATATGAACTTTAAACTAAATCCCATTTACTTGTTATACCATACAAGTATAATCTTAATTGCAAATATATATTTTAAACAATTTGGTTTTCTCCAAATGTGTATCAAACAAAACAATAAATTTGTATAATAATTATAGGCAAATAAAATCTAGCTGACCGCGATATTTGCAGTATTGAATCAACTATTTAACAACAAAAACATTCAAAATTTTTCACTAAAATGGATTAATAAGAAAGATTAAAAACTGTATTTTATTAATTATTTATCAAATTACTTAATTTGTAACCTAAATGCAAACTTTTTAAGAGCTAAAGTTGGTTTTTGGTTAATTTTTGTATATTTTGTGAAAAGGTGGAATTAAAAAAAATTCTGCGTTCTTATTTGTTTTTAAAAAAAGTCATTACATCACGATTTAAATTGGTCCCCTCATGTCTGCATTCTAATTTTCAGCGTCAGTTAGATATAGTTCAACCATACATGAGTTTATTATAGCTATGACTTTAAGATTTACAGTGAAATTAATTATTGTATAAATCTATTGCAGTGAGTGATATGCTTATTTTTAAGACTCCATATCATTTTTGTAAGATATAGATAGTATAAAAATATTTTTCTTCTAGTTGTAAAAACTAAAAATATTGAAATTGTCCATTCAAGATTTATAGGTACGGTAGGATTTGAATTTTGATTTTGGTGTATATTTTCCCTCCTTTTTTACACCAAGCCAAACTTGTGTCTTTCACGAATTTTGAGGCGTACGACTAAAAATACTTGCGCGCCTTGCGCCTCGGATTACTAACTGCGCCGCTTAAGCCTACGCGTTTCTATGTAAGCCTAAGCAAAGCCTAAAAACAATCTAAACTTTCTCCGCGCAGCTATTTGAGAAAAGATTAGGTCGTTTTTTAAGCTTCGCTTAGGTTTAGGAAGGCGTAGGCTTAAGCTCGTTCCTGACATGCCTGACGCGCCTGACGTGCCTGACGTTCTAGTGTGCCTGAAAATATAAATTACCGCTGTTGTTGTATTGAATTCACTAGTCAAACAAAAAAAGTCGATTGTTTAAAATTGTTTCCCTTATTTGCTTTGATATCTTTAAATAGTATTATCATTGCTATATTATTTAAAAGATGATTTTTAATACCGAAAATTAGACGATAAATATAAACCGCAATTCGGAAATTCGCAATTCGCAATTCGCAATTCGGATTCGGAAACTATTTGCTCCTTCAAGGGTGAAACATTGTTCATAATTGACCATAATGACATCTTTTTTTCCGTTTTCTTCAGAAATCTTTAATGGATTTCCAATCAAGTTGTTATTTCGAAGTTTCCAGATGTCAAAGGTGATCGTGAAAGGTTTGGCGATTCTGTTCGATCCGGCGCCACTGAACAAAACGACCACGCGACCTTCTGACCCGCTTTGTTCGCGACCATTGGGGGCGGAACTTAATGGGTGGACCGGTACTGGAAAATCGTCGCGGAGCAATTTTCGCGGAGAGACGATTCCCGGGTAAGGAGGTCGGGGAACTAATCGCACGAATTGATAGCCTCAGCGCTAAAATCGGGTCGATCGCACGAGACTCGGGAGGGCCCGCGATCCGCCTTCAAGGCTGTCGGGCGGCGCTTGGGCAAATGGAGCGCGGGAAAACGTGCGCGGGGCAATCTTCAAGAGCACATACCATTAAAAAAACTTATCACGATAAAATTTAGCTTGGTTTTTGGGTTTTGCTCAAGTTGCTTTGTGAAACTAAGGTATAAAGTTAATTGGTTGAGTTTGTTCATAAGTTTTATCATGATAAATTTTAAATTTAAAGGTGGTTTTTAGAAGAATGTTAAATCGTCGTTACGACGTCAAAATGAGCCACTGTCCTTATAAAATACACGTGACTGTGACTCATTCTGTAGTCAATAAGGTCCTGTTTTAAATTTAAAATGAGTCACAGGCACACAGATTTTACACACTTTAAAATCTAAAACTATAGCTTAAAACCGGAAAAACGGTCACAAAAAAGAAAAAAAATATAGATATAAAAACAAATATATATAATTATAAAAACATATAGATCCGGCCCGGTACGGGCCGCCCCAATTAGAGCACTAGGATTTTAGTTAAAAAACAGAGAGAAAGAATAGCTATGGTGTAAAGCTAAGTCGTCGTTACTACGGCAAAATGAGCCACATGTATTATAAAACACACGTGATTGTGACTCATTCTGTAGTTATTAAGGTCCCGGTTTAACCCGTACTCAACCGGTCCAGTTCTAGAACTGTTCGGAACAGTTCTAGAACCTGTTCCGAACAGTTCTAGAACAGTTCTAGGACTGATTTGCAGTTCTCAAAATCAAAAAATAAATAAAACTCCGCAAATGATATTTAAACACATAAAACAACGGAAATACACAATAAAATCACGTGATAAGTGTTGGAAAATGTTTCGGTGACTTTTATAATGCACCAAAGTACAACTTCGGCATTTTCAAATGCCGAATTTCTCACAAATTTGCGCAGTTTTCTTTATTTTTTGATTTTGAGAACTGCAATCACCCTCCTCCTAGAACTGTTCTAAACTTCGGATTGTGACTTTCAAACATTCTAGAACGCATAGCACAGGGGCATGTAGAGTACCGGTTAAACTTAAAATGAGTCACAATCACATATATTTTATACGATATGTGGCTCAAGTTTAGGATGCAGAAAAGTTAATTGTGAATGATATGGAAACTTTTATGCTCAGGCTCAACACAGCTTCTAGTGATGGGCAGTTCCTGGTTCCGGATGTTCCGGGCAAAATTTGGAATTCCGGTTCCGGTTCCTGTTTCGGATTTTTGGAAAATTTCAATTCTGGTTTCGGTTCCAGTTCCGGTGTTCTGGGGGTTATGCAGTTCCGCCCATCACTACGAGCTTACCGTGTTAATGTTTAGGCAATCTAAGATATTCCATGAAGACACATTTACTTTAAGAAAGTAATGTTGTGATCTCTGCGACAGAACTTTAATCATGCAATAATCTCAAATGACGCAAACTGTCATACATACTTAACTAAGTTTTTCACACTCGTGAAATACAGGATTTAAGGTCGTTAAAGCTGCAGAAATTTGGAACTAGAACTTGGAGTGTATAGTGGGAAACTTGAGAATTGTAAATTTTAAATCGCGAAAAAACTATATTTAAGGCTTAGCTTGAGCCTAAATAAGAAATTCAAACCATTTTTTTTTATTTTTGACTCCAAGTCTCCATATTTTTATAGGTAAAATACTCGTAACTGAGACCGTAGGCGTGGTTAAATTTTTGTCTTTTTTATTAAACAAATTTATGTTTAAAATCGATTTTGGTAAAGATTATTTAGTGGTAATTTGACATTTAACATAGCCGTGAAATATTTGTGCCGTCTATTTTAACGGCGCAGTGTAAAGTGAATCATTTCAACTTGTTTCTGGCCAGTGGTCCCCACGCGCAGAAAAGAACATGCGTACTGTAAAATCGCGAAATTGCGAACACATTTCGGATTTTGCAACCTCAAGAAAAGTTAGAAGCGTGCCCATACATATCTGCTACCATTACGCTGATTATTCGATTTAGAGGACGAAAAACAATTCTAAGCGATTATTGGAGTATACAAAAAGGCGAGAGTCGCAGCTACGACTATTTTACCTATAGCTTTAAGTTCCCTTTAAGCTTTAATGTTTAAACAACTTCAATTTTGGTTATGTTTTAACAACTCCAATTTTGAATTATTAATTATTCTTAGTTTTTTGAGTATTTTTTATGTGATTACATTTTCTGTTGTTGTTTTGAACTTTATTTGTACATATGTTTATAAAAAAGCTTTTCATTCATTCCTTCATTCGTTCATTTACCTACTTACGGCTCCAAACCCCTTCAAGCGCTTAATGGCTATCTAAAAACTATTTTCAAATTAAATTTAAATTGATACCAGATAAAATGTTGCTAAATAAACTTTTTATTTACAGAAACCAAATACAAACAAAAATCGACACCTATTTTTAGAATCCTCAATTTTCTTGGCCACGCCCCGGCAAAATAGAATAGGTGCAAGTGGCCATTATCTGTAATCAACCATAAATATTTGTCGTTAAATTCCTTTTTAAAAGTTATAATCAGATGATTTTTTAACTTCATTATTTGCACTTAATGCGGTTAAAAGGGGAAGGGGCGCAAGAATTACACTGTCCGCTGACACTGATACCAAGGGTTTACTATTAATTTTATTTTTATTTTTTGGTTCTTAGACCCGATCGTGTTTTATAGTGCGGCAATAAATTTAGAAGTAATTTTAAATTTATAAAAAAGTTTTTTCCTTGTTACCTATTAAATATGTGCATCTGGTAAAATAAATTTTTGCAATAAAAACAAATTATATTGCAACTATTTTCTTTCTTTTTTGATGCATTGGCCAAGATATGCCTCCGTGCTCTAATCTCTAACATAAATTAACTGAAAATTAGTTTAATATCGAACCCGGAAAGTTTTATTACAATCATAAACATATATATTTTATTGTATATAGAGTTTTATTATAATAATCAGCTTTCCTTGTTACCGTTATAGAAATGTTCAAAAACCGAATCAAAATTACTTTATTATTAAATTAAACCAAAATATTATGGAAAGTAATTACATTGTTAAACTGTCAAATCGATATATTTTTAATAATTGAAAGGTTGATTAGACCAAATATTTGCGAAAATACTTTCTTTTTAAATAAATTTTCGCCACTAAGGTCTTCTTTTTTATGAAGAGTCACGACGTTTAATTCAATGTACACAAAGGTCTCGAGAAGATTTAAAAGTAATTAGTATATGACGTTGATTGAATAAAAAAAACAAGATAATAATACACGAAAATAACATTAAACATAAAACAAATTTTCTAAAAAAAAAACAAACTAGTTGTGTATACTTTTTTTCTGCATTTTCTCCCGTCGTATACAAATTATTTTTAATTCTTCTCGAGACCTTTGTGTACATTGAATTAACGGTCGTGATTCTCTATAAAAACTAAATGCGGGATCAGAACACTTTGAAAGGATTAACATAAAATCAAATTTTCAATTTACGTTTATCGCATAATCTATTTTTATCGATGTGTTATTGCCGATTATTAAAGCGCATGCTAATTTTTTTTATTTTACCCCAAATTTAACCATGATGAAAGCTTAAAATAAACCTATATAAATTTTTGCAATAATAGTTTTGTAGGTAGTTTTCGTTACGTTTTCACTGTATAACATTTTCAAGGTCTAACAAGTGAATTATTTGTTTGAAACAATGCTTTTTCACTTGTTTTCCAACTATTACAAAAATCCCAAACGCATGATGTATTAGCAAAAACTAAATTTTAAGTATTTTAAGTTTCTAGCCCTATTAGTGCATTTTTTTAAATTTTCAAAAAAAGAATGTCGTAGGGTAACTGACTTAATTTCGGCCACGCCTTAATTTCGGCCACCAATTTAGGGTGTTAGAAAATTGGCTTATTTTTAAAACACAAAAGAACTAGCACAAAAGTAACTGGATTAATGTTGAATAAAATGTTTTTGCAAAAGTTTTTTATTTTTGTTAGTCTACATTATCAACATTTTCATACAAAAAGTGAATTTTTTGTGATTTTCCTAATTTTTGCTTCGTGTTTAAACTGCATCAAATTTAGAACGAAGCAATATATAACCTTAAAATATCTTCTATTTAAGGCTTAAAGTTGCTAATTTTCATGTTTTGATATTTTCTTCAAAATCATTTTGCAATGCGTTTAACTAACTGCGCATTTTAAGATTCGTTAATTTCGGCCACCTGAAAATTTAGGTGAAAGAACCTGCCGTTTTTTGCTGTTTTTAAATATCATTGTACTACCGTATTTATGAAGAATTTTTTTGCTCGTTTGACTTTGTTTTGACGTTTTTTAAGCCAAAAATAAAAATTGAACAAAAATACAAATTATTAAAACTTGTTTTTTTAAGGTTTTGACATAATTATTTAAAGTCTTGCTTATAACTATTAAAGTTCGCAAACGGGAAAAATTAAGTTATATGTACCAAAAACAATACCTAAGGGTAAATTTGCAACCTTTAGAAATTTTTATTGTTCGTTTAAGCAATAGTTATAGCCAGTTTTTTGTAGGTGGCCGAAATAAATGGCACGCGCCTTAATTTCGGCCACTATAAAAAGGAGATTTTAAATCTCCACTGGTCTTTAAGTGTAACAGAAATTTTAAAATTTTGCAGTGGAATAACAAATATACCTATTGTTTGATTTTTAAGCCAAATTTTGGTTTGATTCAAAAAGCCAGAAAAAACTTATTCAAAAAAATAAAAAAAGGTGGCCGAAATTAAGTCAGTTACCCTATATATGATTAGGCAAAAAAAGCTGCGATAAATAAAAATACCTTTTTTATACTTTGATTTGAATTCGTAATGAAAAACTTTTTGCAAATTTCCATACCACCTGCTTATTTTTAGAAAACCCGTAGTTAAGCTTTTTTTTCTATCACTACAGCTGAATAAGACCGACTCCTGATGTAACTTTGACTCTTTTTTAAACTTTAAAAATAAAGCCAGCAGAAACTCGATCGATAAGACACAGTCATATTAACTTTAAGTCGGTTCGACTCATTCTGCCTTTCCGCGGGCGATTTGCGATGTTGTTGTTTCCATAATGTTTATGTTTCATACATTATGTTTCAGGGACTGCAAAAAGGAGGGCAGATCGCTCTGTCTCGAGCAGAAGGCGCGCGGGGCGGATCCGCCACTCATATAATACCGGCAAATTCCCCCCAGATTAAATACGGCCAAGTAAGGAGTCCGAAGCGTTTTCGGCGGTATATAGTGCGGTAAATAAGAGTCGAAATTGATCGAATTGATTAGCAACTTCCGGCCATTAATTTCGACGTCTCGGGCGACACTTAACTCCTCCATCCTTCTAATCGACGATTTTCGACCGAAAACGGACGCCCAATTTCGAACTGAAAAAAAACAGCAAACGACGGATTGTTTGCCTCCTCCTTGGGTCTGGAAGCTTTTGTATAGGTAGGCTGTTACTCTAATTTAGTAATGTAAAAAGTGTATGGCGACAGAAACAAATAATCAAGACTTTGCCTTTTTCAGAGCGTATCTCCAACGTAATAGACTGATTTAAGTATTGTACAGTACAGTATTACTCAAACTAAGGTGTTTATGCTTAGGCTGGTGTGGTAGTTTAAATTCGACCATCCTTAATTTCGGCCAACGTCTGTTATTTTTGCAATGCACAAAGTTAAATGAAATGAACTATGTACGTACGGCTAGATAGATCGTCATGTCATTTATGTAACCGTACACAGATGATTTCATAATTTGTCGTTTGGCAAAAGTAATTGACGATGGCCGAAATTAAGGCTGGCCGAATTTAATACAGTCACTTCAATTCGGGATGACTTCTTGTTTTTACATTACTTATATAGAGTAAAAGTCAACGCGGAAAATTTGCGGCGGCCGCGCGGTGGAATATGATTTTGAAACAATGACTTCGATTTTACGAGCTCTGCTATTGAAGCGAATGCAAGCATTTAATTATAAGCCGGTCGCTTGCAGCTTCTTTCTTAAATTAAAAAAACGCAGTTTTCAGTGATGGATTCATGGGTTTTACAAGCCGTGTTTGCTGTAAGTTAATTTTCTAATGTTAAAAATTCTATGTATGGTTGCTTACGTTAGTTTTTATGTTAGTAACGCCAATTTTCAAGAACACCATATTAATTAATCAAAAATGCAAAAATTATCATAGTAACATTTAGCTTTATTTTAAGGTTTTGCTTGGGTTGCATTTAAAAAATATTTAGACGATTTTCAGGAACAAAATATTAATTAATCAAAATACAAAAATTATCATGGTAATATTTTAGCTTGTTTTTAAGTTTTTGCTTGGGTTACTTTAAAAAAATTAAGGTTTTGAACTTACAATGAATGGTTTAAGTTGTTCATGAGTTTTATCACGATAATTACATGAGTTTATAGTTTTATCATGATGATATAATTACAGTTTGAATTTAAAGATGTTTGTAAAGAATGTAAATATTTGTAAGTATTTATAATAGAATTTATTTTTAATTTTATCAAGAATTAAAACAGAAATTTGAGTTTACAGAAAGGCATCCAAAAGATTTCTAAAAAAGCAACTTTTGAACAAAAACATAATAGATGGATAAATTTTGATACAAAAATTATTTTAAATGAATGAACTGTCAGATTTTCTCGTCTTCCCGTTTTTTGTTTCCAATATTCAGTATCATAATTATTAGTTTATTGTATAATTTATCTTATTTCATGATGGTGGATTTTGCCGTCTTGAACTTTTTGCTCTGCTATAAACTAAATATTTTTATGCAAGAGCAAAGCACGCCTTTCATTTCACGCAACATTTCCTGATGTGAGTTTCCATGACGCATATAAACTTTTTTTTTGCCTTTTTTTAAATAACTGTATAAATGACTGTCACCTTTTCCTATTTTGTTATTGTTTTGTTATTCGATTACTGTGTGTATTGAAATTATTTTTTACTCTAATAATTTATATATTTATATTTTATCAATAAGATTTTTCACGACTGTTTTTTTTCCTTGGTTTTCCGATTGTCGAAATTAAAATTATGTTTGTATTTATTTTTATTATTTTTTCCGATTTTTATTGTTTTTTTCTGAAAATTATTTTATTTATTTTTATTTAAAAATTATTTTTATTTAGGCTTTATTAGGCGCCGTTCAAAGCGTTGAAATTAACAATGGGGTGTTGGATACTGACTTGGCCTGCACAAATGAAGCCATTACGGTGTCTTTTCAGACCAGGTATTAGCAAAAAATATATAATATAATGAAAAATGTACAACTACCACATAGAAAGTTAAGTCTGGACGCTGTTTCATAAAAGTTATGAACATTCAATTTCTTTGTAAGCGACATTATTTGTCTTTTGCTAGCAGAAATTTTGCCGCGTTCATGTCTTATTGGTCAAAGCGCTCGTTTTGTTTTAAAAGATGGCGGCCAAAAGATGATTATGTGTGCTATTTCAAACACGAAGTACGGTCATTTTTGTTGAATCAGCCCAGTGTTTGTTTAACATCAAAAATATATAATATACCAAAAAATGTGCAACTCTTATATAAAAAAGTACGGAAAAGTATGCCATTATAATGAGCCTCTTCATTTAAATGACACTCTCCATTAAAATGGCATAGTATTTAATTCGGCGAGTTAAAATGGAGAGGAAGCCATTATAATAGCCATTTATTGATTTAATTTCACTTTATATATACTTACAAGTGTAATACTGTCCGGGCCGCACGAGTTTTTGCGTGTCGATCTAATACTGTCCAACACGGTAAAACTCATGCGGCCCGGACAGTTTTACACTTTTGAGTATATATAAAGTGAAATTAAATGAATAAATGGCTATTATAATGGCTTCCTCTCCATTTTAACTCGCCGAATTAAAATGACTACTATGCCATTTTAATGGAAAGTGCCATTTAAATGGAGAGGCTCATTATAATGGCATACTTTTCCGTACTTTTTTATATAGGAGTTGCACATTTTTCGGTATATTATATATTTTGTTACCATTAGGATCTTTATAGTTACAAAGAAAAAAAGAAAAAAAACTGAAATTTACAAAAAAGAATGGGGTTTTTACAAAGAAATAAAATGTCCGTAACTTTTATGAAACAGCGACCTGGTATGCAATTAAAACGGCGTACGCTTAAAATATGCATTTTTATAGCATTCCTATTTTAAAATTGCATATTCGTTAATTTAATTCACGTGAAATAAAATGGAGAGTATGCCATTATAATGGTAATAATTTAATTTCATATCATATTTACTCCCAAGCAAACTGGACTATTCAGCCATTTAAAAGAAAACTCCTGGTTTGTTTTGAAGTTACTACTTATCAAAATTTAATTTTTTTTGAAATAAACAAAAATTTGTCTGATTTGTAAATAATTTGAATTAAATTTAATCGTGTTTTTGAGGAACGTCTGAAATTTTCTCTATTGTGGACTTGTTTTCGTTTTTTTTTTGAACCCAGCGCTCAGATGTTTCAAAAAGCTCCTCTGGTATATTTACTAAAATTTGCGGCTAAAATAAAGGTTGGCCTGTTCCCTTTGCGGTCACTGAGTACCTATGGCGGTATTGAATATCAGCCGGGGCTCGTTTTAGAATACTGGCTGGAACCAGTGTAGCAAACCGAGCACACCTGTCTTCGATTAATGTACAAATCGAAGATCATGGCATAGCACTGTTAGCGATCAGTGCCCCTGGATGTACATATCGGGTTATCAGGGACCCTGAATAGCCAAACTGAAAATGAACTAAATTCTTAAGTTCATGAGTACCGCAAAAGATATAACGGCCAACTTTTTGTTTTGACGTTTTAAAACATTAGATTATTATTATATTATCAAAAATATATAATATAACGAAAAATCAGCAATTCTTATATAAAAAATAAGTCAGCCAGCGTATGCTATTCTAATAAAATAGTAAAATAGTCCATTTAAATGGTACTTCGATTATAATGGCATATTCGCCACTTTAATTCACGCGAATTAAAATGGAGAGTAAGCCATTATAATGGCACAACTTAATTTTATTCTGAATTGGAAACGGGGACATTGAAGAAATATTATGCGAATAAAACAATTTCAGTTTGAGATAAAAATTTAGTATATGTAAATCGTTTGCATGTTGTAAAAAATTTTTGTTGATTTCAAAAAATTTTAATTTTGACAAGTAGATTCAACACGAAACCAAGAGTTTTTTAAATGGCTAAATAGCCCAGTTTTGCCCAGCCCAGCCAGTATTACACTTGTGATGTGAATATAATTATACGGTATGAAATTCAGTTAATACCATTATAACGGCATACTCTCTTTTTAATTCGCGTAAATTCAAATGGAAAATATGTTATTATAATAGGCGTGCCATTTAAATGGAATATTTTGAATGTATGCATTATAATGGCATACGCCGATTTAACTGTTTATATGGGAGTTGCAGATTTTTCATTATATTATATATTTTTGTTATTATTTAACATTATGTTTTACACAAAGCTGTATGTTTGTATGTTTCTGCGTGGTTGTTCACGCGCCAACATTTGCAGTGTTCCAAGCAGCGAAGCTCAGGAGCAGAACTCCGGTTTTTAAAGATCTGGAGTTCTAGAACTCCGTTTTTTTTTACCGACTATTTTTACGCAAAAACTAACTGCCCATTATGCAGTTAAGCATGTTTGAAAGGGATGCGTTTTTTTTTTAATATGTTGTTTTTGTTTATATTCGGAAATTAAGCTTGAAATCTTCACAATAGAAAACTGCAAGAAGAACATATGTTTTCAGCTTTTTTGGACGAAAAAAAAATTATTGTCCGTCACGGAATTGTCTATGTGCATGTGAATCACTAGTTTTAATATACAATACAACATATCGTCGTTACTACGGCAAAATGATCCAGAGTTCGTAAAAAATATGTGTGCCTGTGTCTCATTTTAAATTTATTTCAGAACACTTTTAACTACAGAATGAGTCAGAGTCACGTGTAGTTTATAATGAAAATGGCTCATTTTGCCGTAGTAACGACGATATGAATAATCTCCATAGACTAAAATATCATACAATAATTTTAAGCCAGTTCAAAAATCAAAAATTTTTGAAGTAGCGAAAGTCGAAGCTCCTTGAATGAAAATGGTTTGTCCAGTGTAATAATGTTCATGTTTATTTTTCCAAAAAAACCCTTGACTAATAAGCTCTTATTGACTAATATTTCTTATTCATACTTTTAATAGGAGACAAAAAATTTTTTAAGTGGCAAAACGCAAAGGCTCCTTTCGAGAAAATGGTATGTCCAGCACAAAAATGCTCAAGTTAGTTTTTTTTTAAATTCAAATTCCTTAAAACATTTATTGGGCTTTAAGTTATCTAAAATACCTCGTCCGTTTTCTCGTTGGCGAGAAGGTTCCTTATGTGACGACCCAAAGTAGAGCGAAAATAACCAGGCGCTGAAAAATTTAGACAGCCAAATTTATTGAAAAATTTAGCCGATATGGAACCCGTAACCTCCAAAGTCGACTCTGGCGTGCTATCCATTACACCATAGGCCGGACAGGGAAAGGAAAACAGCAAACAAATAGAGTCAATTTATATTTTGACATTTATAATCGTTATTTTTAAAAATTATTCAAAGTTTCACATCTTGTTTTTGTTAGTTTTTTGTCTTTTTTTATTTCTTTACAGAAAAAATCCTTAAGGCTAAAGTTAAAGGCGAAACTGTTCTTCGTCAAGATAAAATGAAACATATAAACGCAAGCCAGAAAAATAAAAAAATTGTCAGTGGTGATGCAACCAATTAATGAGTGATTTAGAAAGGGAAAGGAAAAATTTAGACAGCCAAATTTATTGAAAAATTTAGCCGATATGGAACCCGTAACCTCCAAAGTCGACTCTGGCGTGCTATCCATTACACCATAGCTCGGACAGGGAAAGGGGAAAGATAATCGCCTTTTATTAACGCTTGCACTTTGAGTTTTCACGGAAGGGACACAATGTGTCACACTTACTACTTTTGCTGAACTACTTTTCTTAGTTTTTCAAACTACTTTTTACAGGGAAACGTTTTCGGGGCGACTTTTCGTCAAAGGGATGGTGGATAATACGAATTGCGTTCAGAATTACAACGGTGATTCCTTCGCCACCACGGCCCCGGCCATAACGCTCACTTTCGGAGAATGTGCCATGCAGCGGTCAAGAACGGTAAACAAACACATTCTTACTATCTAAATTTACTTTTTAATAATTCTTGTTCATATACGTTATTTACATATACTTTCGGAGAATGTGCCATGCAGCGGTCGCGAGCGGTAAACAAACACATTCTTACTATCTAAATTTACTTTTTAATAATTCTTGTTCATATACGCTAAGGAGAACCAACTCCGCTAAGAAACTAATGTTTTTTCAGTGATTTTCTCCGGAGTTCCAAGCTCCGGAGCTAAAGAGCAATCCTCGAAGCTCTGGAGCTCCGCCCTGTTTTCGTACTAACTTCATGAATAATTTAAAACTAATGCCATTGATTTTTTAGTCAAATTTTTTTTAAAAATTTTTTTCAAAACTTATTTAAAAAATTGTGTTGAAAATGCAGATAGAGTAACTTTAAATATACATTTTAAGCTTAAATAAGCTTAAAATGTATATTTTAAGCTTTTTAAATTTTTAAAGAATTTTAAGCTTAAAAGCAGATTTTAAGCTTCAAAAACCCTTAAAATGCATATTTTAAGCTTTTTAAGCTTTTAAAAATTTTAAGCTTAAATAAGCCTAAAAGCTTTTAAGCTTAAATAAGCTTAATAGCTTTTAAGCTTAAATAAGCTTAAAATTCTTCATTTATGGGGTGAAACTCCGGAATTCCGGAGCTCCGGAGCATGATAATTTAAAACTAGGAATTTAGTTTCTTTCGCCCGTGTTCTTCGTTCAGTTCCTGGTATTCCGCTAGACTCTCGGAAATCTAACAAATATTCATGTATATTGGTTAAAGCACCATTAAAAAATTTTTCTTAACAGCATAAAATGTACTTTCAAAAAAAAAGGTCATTTTTTGGCTATAAAACATCATTTATTATGTTAAAGGGTAGTTTAATCACTTTTTAATGCCCAAAATTAAGATCGCAAGGTCGAAATTTACCTAGAAACATGTTTTTTATTTATGTTTGTTGGGTATAATTCTCAAATTGATATTTGGTACACGTTTAGTACTTGTACCCGTTTAATTTATATGAAAAAGCATATCATTTTTAAGCTTTTTGTCGCTTAAAAACTTATTTTGTTTGCAGGCAGGCAAATAAAAGCCATTTTGCAAACGGGGGGAGTACCCTCCTCTTCCCCACTTCTGAGGGGAAGTTTAATAAACCCTCTTTTCTAGAATTTTGGAAGAAGGTTAACAAAGAGTCCACCCCCAGCATTTGAAAACTCAAAAGGTGGTAACAAATTGTTTTCTAATAACATTTGTGTTTCGTTTTTGACTTATTTTTTTAAAAATTTAATACAAAATTATAAAGAATTTAACATAAAAAACCAATAAACAATCCGCGAAACTCTTGTAGTCTTTTTATGATGTTTAAAAAGTGGACCCTTTGAATGCCCCTTTCAAAACTTTGTTAGGATTTGACGATTCCCCTTTCTGAAATCCTAGTTACGCCCATGTATGTGCTTATAACACAATAGGTTAACAAAAATTCCAAAAAGAAAGTTTATATTAAACAAGCCCCCATCTTTTATTGCTGATATGTGTCAATTTGTTTACTCTACACTTATCATGGATGAGATTTCCGATCGAAGCTACGGAGGTTAGCCCTTTGAAAGCTAAGAGAGAAGGGGTCTAGAAGGATTTCTTTCTACTCTTCACTCCTCTAAAATTTTAAGGGAGGGGAAGCTCGGCTCCGGCCAGGTAAATTAGTTTTATATGTGGAGGGGGTCGGTAAAGGAAGTCCGGTTTCCATCTAAACAAAGTTTTTTTTCAATTTGTACCCATTTAAGGTTTTTAAAGACTAATATTATACTGCATTTCATAGACTGAAATAGTTAGTATTTGGTTTAAGTACCAAAATTGATTAAAAAAAGTACTAATGTGGAAGAACTATAAATTTAAGAAGGGGAGGGGGAGGTAAAGAAAGAAGGGTAGGAGGATCTGAATCCCCCTACATTTTTTTGGGTAGGGAACGAAGGCGACAAAATTTCCAGACTAAGGGTTAAGCGTAGTACACCTTACCCTGCCCCTCTTCGCTCTCCTATGTGCATTTTATTCATTTTAGATTAATAAAGTTATTGAAGACTGCCATAAAGATGTAAGAACAACTACCAGAAAAATAAATTTCAGTTTTGGCTGTGTGCAGACAAATTTTCCTAAATTGTTTTGAATTTTTATGGTTCTTCAATCGTCTATATTTTTTGGGATTAGAAGAAGAATTGTGGCAAAATTTGAAGCAAATGCAATTCTGGAGTGGGAGGCCAGTTTTTTATATTCCGCCATAGATTTTTCCAGGAATGGGGCTAGTTACATGGAGCCCCACACGTATCGCCGGAAGTGATTCCAATTTTATATTTTGTCTATTTATTTATTGAATTTTTTATTTAAAATATTTTATTGCCAAGTAACGAAATAAAATTTAAGCTTAAACGTAATTGTTTTGATCCAGCTAAACTTAACTATTCCAGAAAAAAATATTTTAATCGCTCAATATGGCCTCAGGAAGCAGCTTGGATGACATTGATCTTAACGCTTTAAGGGTAGGTTTTAAAGATTCAAGTTTAGTAATTAAAGCATTTTTAAGAATATCTGCGATCTGCGCAATAGCTTAAGTCATACAAAAGATAAAAACGTCATTTTTAGTATCAAGAAATTCTGCTCTCCCGTCCCTTTCTAAAAAAAACAAATTTACATCCGAAAAGTTAACTTTTTTTTCATTTTCTTTTATCTCCATAAGTGATATAAATTACATTCATAGCTGTACTGCCTGCCGAATTTTTTAGAAAGTTGATTACATCTTAAAAAATTCAGAGGGGTTTTCTGCCCGAATTAAAATTTTGAATGTTATAAAATCCGTCTGGAGCCGGTCCACTAAACCATTTGCGTGCCCAGGTTTTAATTTCGGAGGGAGGGGGGTGGAGAGAGAAATACTAACTCTGAGGAGGTCTGGGGGCGCTAGCCTCTAGAAATGGAGGTCTGGGGTTGGGAGCCCCCCCAGCAGGGTCAAGGGGCAGAGCCTCTTGTCAGGGGGTCTGGTGCGGCAGAATTTCCTCCGGGAGAGAAAATTTTTATTTTTAGGTGCTTAAATGACACTTAAAGGTGCGGTGCGTAGTCAAACTTTTTGTCTTAGATTTTGATAATTTTTTGTGAAAACATTAACCCTGCCCCCAATAGCCCACAAAATTTTTTTTAACGAAATATCTCCAGTGGTTCAGCAGGAGTTATGACCCTTTAAAAATGGCGTTTTTTTGACAATTCTGTACGTGACAGATTGCTCAATGGGTAAAGCGATTTACGTTACAAATTATACACTCAAAGAAAACGGCTACTTTCTACTTTAATTTGATACCTTGATCGTTAAGATTGGTGCAGTATTTGTCTAGATGTTGCGTTTCTCGTACAAAAAACTCGATTTTTTTGCTAAAAACACGAAGTAAAGGAAAGAAAGTTTAGGCAAACTTCATAAAATCAGCCGCTTTCTGAAAGTAGCTGCTTTCTTTGAGTGCATCATTTATAACGAAAATCGTTATACCCATTGAACAATTGGTCGCGTATACAGAATAGTAAATAAATGCCATTTTTGGGGGGTCATCATAACTCCTGAACCATTGGAGATATTTTGTTTAAAAAAATTTTGGGGCTATTGGGGGCAGGGGTGGGTAAGGTTTTTACAAAAAAATAAAAATAGAAGACAAAAAGTTTGACTCCACACCGCACATTTAAATGACACTGAAACAATGTGCACTTCTCGCGAAGCGGGAAAAATTGCAGTTTTTTTTGGGTACTTTATGCTTTTGGAACGCATCAGAAATGTTTTTGAATTTATATTGAAAGAAAAAAATTTCTCTTCCAAAATTTAAAAAACGTAAGGGTCCCCCTTACGAAAAAATCCATTTCGGGCCGCCCTTCCCCCTGGCCACGCCACTGAAACAACGTGCTAACATAACACCTAGTTAAAAAGTGTTTCGTGCAGTGGTATGCCCAAGAAGGCTTACCAGAGGGGGCGCCCTGTTTACGTCTCTGTGTGTCTTTGCACTTTCCTCAAAACGTCCAGACAGGAAAAAAATAAGGATTGTCGTTGGTTTAGGGGTGAAGAGAGTTCCGCCCCCCTCCCCCTCCCCCCAACCAAAAACCTCGGTTACGTCCCTGGTATATGATATTACATATGTGTACTTTAATAACTATACACAGCACAATAATGCATTATACTCTATTACGATGCCAAAATTAGTTTGAATAAAATGTTTTTTATCCGAAATTTTTAGGACCCGGCTGGAATTTTTGAGCTTATAGAAGTAGTAGGAAACGGAACATATGGACAAGTTTATAAGGTAAGTGAGTTTTTAATAACTTATGTATAATTATTCGATAATTAATTATATACTAATTACAAAAGCTACGTACGACGACAGAAACTGATATTATTATTATGTATACAACATTGCTAATTATCATTCCAAAGACAAACTTTTTTGTTCATTGTTTTTGTTGTTTTTCTTTTAAATCATAGTTTATATTTTCACATAAATTTTACTGCAACTGCAATGTAATATAACAGTATATATTTATGTATAATTGAATTATTATCGTGACAGTAGATTCAAGAATCAATTATATAATAAAAAAAATAAAAAAAAAAAAAAAGGAGAACAGATACAATAACACAAAAATCAAAAAGAGAAAGACGATAGATACTAGAAAAAAAAAACTAAATAAAAAAATAAGTATATAGCCATTAAATTCCATAAATCATCAAAGATAAATACAGAGAACTACGTCCATAGAAACCACTATAACTCTAAAAAAAACTCGATACACTAGAGCACGATAATTCCACGAACAAGAACAATCTCGAAACCAAGATAATTCAAACATATCCTCTCTCTCTCACAAATCTAGATATATCTATCCGAAAACAAACTAAAAACAAATAGACCTCACAATATATCTACTATATCCAAACAACGCGCAACAAACACAACAAAACAAACAGATAAACAGACTAGTAACAAGAAAACTATCACTAAAACACACCATACCATAATAGTAGAAAAACCCACATACAATATAATAACCACACACAGAAGAGAGCCATAAAAAAAAAACAATAACAGTAATCATTCAAAAAAAAACAAAACAACACCACATCAACCAAACAATAACACAACACAAAAAAAACATACATACAATAAAAAAAGACTAAACTAAAAAATAAAGCTCTTATTAGCCATTAAATTCCAAGAACATCAAAGATAAATGACAGAAACTAGCTGTCCATTAGATAACCATTACATAACTCTAAAAAAAACTACTATAGACTCTGAGTCTCTTTCGATTACCTCGAATGTCAAGAACAAAATATTCTCAATTAAACCAGTAAGATTTAAATCAAACATATCCATCTCCTCCCCAATCTAGATATTTAGCTATATATCCAAATCTTTAACTACAAACTAAAAAACTCGGAAAATAGCTACTTTCTACAATATATTATCTTAGCATATATGTCCAAACAACGCTGCATACTCAACAGAGACGAACAAAACTTTAAGCAATAAATAGTATAATGATGAGATAAACATCTAAAAAAATACTTTAAAGCTTACTAGCTATTTTTACAAGAAAACTTAACACTAGAAACACACCGAACCTACCAAGTTAAGCCATATAAACAATAATCTTCACATTTACAAATATTAAAAACCACACTACAATAGATACCCAATCCCCATCAATCTATTAATCATCAATCAATCAATCAACAAAAACTAATAAACCCATCATCCAAAAACAATTCAAACACAAACAATACATACAAAACAAAAAAAAACCCCAAAACAACCCCAACAACCCAAACCACAACAAAAAAAAAACACACCCAAAAAAAACACAAAAACACCAAAAACCATCGATTTTAAAACTATATAGACTGCTTGCTGTCCTGTATGCCTGTGCTTTTTAAAATGAATAGTCTAGTCAGATACGTATACGTACGTTCCCTACCCCTTGAATTTTTTGTGGGAGTTTATACTTTACTTGATAAAATTACAGACAACCAAAAACCAACCAACGAATTTTATGGTGTGCGTGTTGTGTTATTAGTTATATATAGCTCATAAACACACCAAATATTTAAAGACCAATACCATTTACCAATCCAATTTTAGTTAGTTTAATTTTAGACTCAGCTAAAATTTTTTTTTGATAATTCAAAATTTTTTTGGCTTTTAACGATCCAAAATTGTCTTTTGGACAATTCAAAATTGTCGTTCCGACAATCCGAAGGTGTCTTTTGAACGGCCCAAACAAAAATTTCAACTTGCCTTTTGGACAGTTTTGAACGCTTTCTTAACTGTCCTTTAAAAAGTATTTAAAAAATAGATCATACTTCGTCGACAACCCTTTAAACCCGCCCAAAGGAATCTTTGGATTTTCCAAAGGACAACTTTGGCTTGTTCAAAATGCTGTTTAAACTTGTCCTTTTGACGAAGTATAAACAAATTTCAAAATTTCCGTTAGATTTTGTTCGTTGGTCTTTTTCCCTTTGTACTTTTTTTCTTTTGGGCAGTTTTGACGAATAAGAACCAGACTTTAGTCTTTTTGATCACGGTCTGGTCGGGTCATTTTGTTTTTTTTTGGGGGGGGGCGGGGGAGGTAGCCATGGATGAACACGGTCACCGAAGCTAGGGGGTCTTTATCCCGGGTAGATAACATTTTAAAATCTAGGAGAAGGGTCCTAAGGGGGGTGGGTTGAACCCCTTTGGCTCTTTTTAGGGGACCCGGTGTAGAAAAGTTTGAAACGTAGAGGGGGGTTAGGTGGGGTCCAATGTCCGAAGCAAAATACTTTTAAACCATTAAAAGTCTAATTATTGTTTTTTTTATAAGATAAAACTACATTTTATTAAATAAAAAGCGTATAAAAAGACTGTAAAAACATGAATTTGTACGGTTTTTTTATTAAAAATCTCATAAATTAAACCCAATTGGTTAAAGATAGGGGGTTAATTTTAATCTTAGAATTCTGTAGAAGATTTTTTTGGTTGTTAGATTAGTATAAAAAACATTGGGCTGATTGGGGGAGGTAAATTAGAGTAGGAGACACCCCTCACACATTGTTTTGTAGTGTTTCCGATATTTCAAGCCTAGATTAAAACCTGCCCTAAGTGGAGTGCCCAGGGGGGGAGGGCGGGAGGGGGCGGCCGCCCCCCTCGAAATCCGACCAAGCCGGATTTTTTCGTAAGGGGGGACCCTTACGTTTTTTGAATTTTGGGAGAGAAAAATTTTTTTTCTTAAATATTAATACAGAAACATTCCATAAGCATATTAATAGTCAAAAAACCAAATTTTCCCCACTTCGCGGGTAGTTTAAATTGACAATTTATCTTAGTCTTTTGATTTCAAATCGATTTTGCCGCTCAATAGTTAAGGCATACATGTTAAATAAAACTACTATAAACACTATTAACTTTTTATTAACGTTTTAAACAATGTTTTAAATGTATAGGGATAAAAAAACCTAAAATTTTGTATTAATTATCATCTGGAATTAAAATTTCTAGTGTATTTTAGCGCCTTAAATTAAAAATTTTCTCATTCTGTCCCCCGGGTCCCCCTGACAAGGGGCTCTGCCCCTTGACCCCACTGTGGGGTTCTCGCCCTCCAGGCCCCCTTTTCTGGGGGACTGCCGCCCCCCAGACCCCCCTCAGGATTATTATATACCCCCCAGACCGCCCCCCCTGAAATGAAATCCTAGGCACACCACTGCCTGCCCTACCCGGCCGGCCGTGTTTACCTTTGGGCACACAATATGAAATTTGGGGTTAGGACCTAAATCAAAAAAGTGCTTCCTAAGAAAGTTGCGTAATTCCTTCTTCTTTCTTATGAGCCCATGTTTATTTTTGATGAACCAGTAACAAGTGAGGAATATTGCTTTTAAGGATGGAGCGTTGGAATAATAATAATAATAATAATAATAATAATAATAATAATAATAATAATAATAATAATAATAATAATAATAATAGTATTAATAATAATAATAATAATAATAATAATAATAATAATAATAATAATAATAATAATAATAATAATAATAATAATAATAATAATAATAATAATAATAATAATAATAATAATAATAATAATAATAATAATAATAATAATAATAATAATAATAATAATAAGAAGAAGAAGAAGAAGAAGAAGAGGAAGAAGAAGAAGAAGAAGAAGAAGAAGAAGAAGAAGAAGAAGAAGAAGAAGAAGAAGAAGAAGAAGAAGAAAAAGAAGAAGAAGGATGGTTCTGAATTCCAAAATTTACCCACGTTCTCTAATTATGGTTGGCGCGGCGCCACGGGGCTAAATCGCCCCGTGGCGCTCCCGCGCCACCCATGATAATAAATTGTAATTTTCGTAAATTTAAATGCAACTCAAGGACATAAACCGAAGCTTATAATAAAACAAATAAAAATCTGCGTAGTTCTTTTTCTACATTCTAAATTTTTAACGTAAATGAAATTACAGATGTATGAACTGTTATTATTTATAAAATTTTTAAGTTCACAAAATAACCAATAAATAGAGATGAAATGAGGTTCAAAAAAATTTTAAAATAAAAAAAAATTAAATGATATTTCTTTTTTGCTCAGGTATGTAGTAATTTACCTTCATAATGTTTATTTACCATAACTAGTTTTGCTTCGCCGAGCCGCTAAATTTTCAGTCTGTTTATACTTCGGTATTTGACCAAAATTGTAATCTGATCTAAAACTTGAAAAAACATTTCATCAAAAGATATTTTATTATTTTTGTTTTTATAGCTAAAAACGTATAAAAAATTGAAATCGATTTATTTATTTTTAACAGTGTTTAAAAAACCGGATAACCGGATATATTGAATTCGTTAAAATGTACAGATTTTGAAACATGACAAATATAGAGAACGCTTAAGTTTTAAATTTTGTTCCTTTTTAGTTATCTACAAACAGAATTATATTTGTAAAAAAAAACTTGGCATTGTTGGGTTTTACTTTATTTCATCCGTAGTGTGTTTTATAATCGACCCATAATTTAAAACTATACACCATTTTTTAATTAAAAACTACTTAAATAACTATATTGCGTTTATGATAAATTATACTGTGAGTTTCTTTAGTTTTTAAAATAAAATATTTTTTATTAATTTTTGGCATTTGTCAAAAACAAACATTAAACAAAATTAAAAGAAAAATATCGCAATAAAGTTTAGCTTGATCTTATGTTGCTTGGGTTGGTTTGCAGACCATGGTTAAAGTTGTTCATAGTTTTATCATGGCAACTTCATGATGTAAGAGTTTTATCATTCTAAAAAACACGATTATAATTTAATAGAGTGTTCTTAAAAAATTCCAATTTTATTGATAAAATTGTCTGTTGTATGAATAAGTGCAAAATACGATACCCGTCCTTTAATTAATTAAGTTTTATTTTCAAAAACACACATTATACTAAAATAAAGAAAATAACGATAAAGTTTAACCTGATTTTAGCTTGCTTGTGCAAAATTAGATTTAGAGTCCATGGTTAAAGTTTTTCATAGTTTTACCATGGCAGCTTCATGGATTTATAGACTAGTTCTGAATAAGTGCCTTTTACTGTACGAGAGAGGGTAATAAGAAAAAAAAACAAAAAGAAAAAAAAATAAATTTGAAAAAATCGTAGTTTTCTTAGTTCCTTACGTTTAAACCTATAGTTAATTAAAATTGCTACATGATGATATGTTTCACTATGTTGAAGTACTTTAATATATCAGTTTATGCTTAATATGTTTTAATTTTTTAATTAAGTGTCACAACAGATAAAAATCATTACCAAAATACTATTTTCATGAACAATGATATTGAATTAGCAGAAATAAAGTTGAAATTTGTTGTTTCAAACTAATTTCAAACCCACATAGGCTTTTTTAATGTTCTTGTACTAAAACTATTTAAAATTCAAAAATTTATTTTAAAAATTCCATTCCAAACTTTTAAATAGAAGCATTTCCTGTAATTACAACATTAAAAAACTGGAAACCAAGCGCGCCAGCAGCGCCGTACCTACGAAGCGGCAAAAAACTAAAAAATCCCCAAAGCTGCTTTTGCTTTTGTAATATTAAAAAGTATTTAAGAAATTCTGAAGAGAAGGGGTCGAGATTTTGAATTAAGAAGTATTTAAACCATTTTAAACCGTAAAATGTACTAGTCACTCGCTGTTTTTTTAATTTCCCCTCTACATATGTTTGGCGCTAGTGGTCATTGTACCCTCTTCCTACATTAAAAAACCTTTTTCAGAACTAGTCTATAAGTAAGTTGCATCGTTATCAAAAACACAATATTAATTTAATAGAGTGTTTTTGAAAAGTGCTATTTTTATTGAAAAATAATTTTTTATAACTAAGTGCAAATTAGGATACTTGTCTTTTAACTAAGTTTTACATTTATTTACTCACCACGCCCAAAGTAATCGAGAATTTAAAAAAAAAGCAAAGGCTAAATTTAAAAAAAAAGATTTTTAAATTGGCCCTAGATTCAAACTTAAGAGTAAAAAAAGAATTTATTGTAGTGTATTACACCCGAAACCGGACATAAATACTGAAATTTTTGTAACATTAAACTTTAATTTCTAACCGAAAGTAAATAACAAATGTGTCACGCGGCTTCTTAGCGACTCAATCCAATTTAGATGCGGGAGTAGTTTGCGTTTAGCTCGTGCAGCTCTGCCGGTTATGAAATTACACCCGACCGCTTTGACTGATTTAAACCAGAAGGGAGCCGGTCTTAAAAAGTGTTAGTGAAGCAAAAGATGGAAGTTTAGAGTCGAAAAATGCTGGATAAATGGGCCCCCGTCAACGGATACTAACCATCATTAGTGCCTAAGAAAAGCGCGTCAATTTTCCCCCAAAAACCTGCACCGTCAGACGACAGAGGAAAAAAGGAGATCGGTGGAAGCGTTTAAATGCATTTGGCGCCATTCGCGGAGCTCGCGTTAGAGTGCCGTTTGGGGAAATGAAATTTATCCATAAATGTTCCTCTTTTATTGACGTCACATTCCGGCCAATAGTAGTAAACGCACGTTGATTTACTTGTGCGGATCATAGCGTCTGATAGCGGTTTTTCTATGAAAAAAAGCGCGATCGCAATCATCTTTTTTCAATCTTTTCAGTAAAATTCAATTTTTATCTTGAGAAATTTTCCATTTTGTTTCATTTTATTTTTTACAGTAATCTATACTGACTGATGTAACCATATATATAGCTTTACTTTTAAGTATATAATTGCAAGTGGACATGATTTTAAATGTTTTCTTTAAAATTCACACAGTTTTAATTTAAAATTTTTATTGTAAAAGCCTTTTGCAGGTTGTTTTACAGTATTATGTCATATAAACAATTTTATAATCATATGTTAACGGAGAAAATTTTTTGCAACATACCAGAATAGTTTTTCATGCACTTTTTCGTGTCTGAGACCCGGTCGAAAGTTGTTTAGAAATTTAAAAGAACTAAAAGTAGTGTAATTTAATTTGTTTTAAATAAATTAATTTTTGATTGGAAATTAAAAGACACAAAAAAACACTAACTTTTTCATTAATTCCGTAAACGATTTAAGATTTACGGAGCCAAGGAAATTTGGTGATGGAACCTAGAGCTAAAAATAGGAAATTTCGAGTCGAAAAAAAGGCGCTAAAATCTATACCTAATCAAAGCCTAAGCCCAAACCACTTTTTTATTTAGGGCTCCGATTTCCCAAAATTTTCTGACGGTTCTAAGTTCCTTAATTATCAAAACCATACATCATTGGCTATTCTAAAAAATTTTCACTGCAAGATTTAATTACCAATCGTTTCGATTGTAAGGCACCTCTTTTAACAAATATTTTAAACTTTTTTTCTTTTTAAATACATTAAACAAAAGTTGCTTTTCATTACTTGAGTATATGTTAGTGACCAAATCGTTTGTTAAATCAGCAATATACATATAAAACTGATTTAAATGTTAAATATTAAACAATTTAAAGTAAATTGATTAATTTTTTTATCAGATTTGACTGATTTTATTGTATATCCATATACTTTATAAAAATAATGCAAAATGGACTCAAAATTTATAAACCCTTTGCGATTTTTGAGGCTATAACGCGCATCTGAAACGCAGATCGAGATATTCGCCAGCTGTATTGAATATTGAACTATGCAACTTACGAGTTCAGGCAAAAGAACTTCCGCCTTTACACTGAGAATCGAGACGCCATACACACATAAAAATATTTTATAAATCACCAAGTTTAAGAAACACAACAAGATCTTGAAAGTGCGGCAGAGTTGTCAAGAACCTTGCAACTAAAACTCGCGGAAGATAGATGTGAAGCTTTACATATTGGTACTGTAACCAGCTCTTGTGGTACTACTCAAAATAATAGTAACTTAATAGAATAACTACCAAAATACTACCAAAAAATTACTTAGATGATGTGGTCTCGGGAACACCATCTATAAACTCGTTTAGCATATCTAAATTCTACAAAAACTTTAGAATAGAAAGGACAAAAATGATTTATGCGAAATATATATAATAATAAATGATAAATCTTGCCTTCTTGTAGAAATTTTTTTGTTTAAATACGAACCCAACTAGAGGTCATATATTTAAACTGCAAATTAAGATCAGCAGACTTAATACAAGAAAATTTTGTTTTAGTGTTGGTTTTACATACTTACAGTCTTCTTGAAAATTTTAAATCCTAAAATACATAGGTCTTACTTGTAACCACTTGCGGAAAGCCAGATAAAAAATTATGTTTATTGGTCCATGTATGTGCTTGTGTGTTATAGTCTGGTTTGTTTTTAGACATTGATGAATGAAACTATCTGAAATTTTGAAATTTCTTTGTCTACGGGAAAGACTATACCCCTTTCATTACATTACCTGTTGATTTATTTACAACATTGGTTAGGATGTTACGGTAAAGTCTTTCTTTTAACAAACCATTAAGTGTTCTTTGTTTGAAAATAAAATTCGTTTTTATAGAAGGTCAAAATCCATATTTACAATGTCTAAAAATGCAAAAAAACAAAGACCTCAACAAACAATTTTGCGTTTTAGTTTTTTAATTGTTTTTTTTAAATATGCTTTTTTCACAATGACTATATTTATTTACAGTAAGTAGTTCATGCAAGGTTTACATTCACATCTTGTAGCACTAACTGGATGTCTCTAATCGCATCAAGTGCGTTTTGTTTTTTTTATTATTTTTTCTCTAGTTTTCAAAATTATCTTCTAAAAGCTATCATATTCATTTGATAAATGTTAAAAAAGTGATGAAGTCTGAGTATTAATTTTATGAGTCGAAAATTTATGATGATTTATGATATTTGCGCCAAAAGTTGCAAACTCATTACTAAATAGAAGAAATAACAAAGAGAAATTCGAAGGGCTAATCCCAAGCGCAGCTATGTTTTCTAAAATGTCATTTTGGGACAGCGAGACGCATTTGTTTTTCTACATATTTAAAGTATCTAGACTTTATTCTTTATACTATAATGGAAAGCGTAAGATTGATTTGTTATACTCTAACCAAAAAATAAATGGGTAACCTTATTGAGTGGCGGAGTTAGGCTGAGTTTTTCGACGAGACATGAATCTCATAGTGACAATTTCAAATTTAGGTTTAAAAAAATTGCGGTTAAAATGTTTGCATGATTTTAAATATCTGCTCAGTGACCAATCAAATATAGGGGATATGCATAAAACGCGCAAGCACTTAGCAATGTTCGGTTTTAACTGAATAAATGACGGTAGTCAAAGTGGCTGTACAAGTTTAAGTCGTGCGCAATTATGATTTAAGATCTAATTTTATATGAAAATTTTTGATTTTTAGAAAGATATCATAGTTTTTGTGTTTTAAAAAACATAAATTTTTTTTTCATTTCTGGACATGTCGTTTGTCTACAAAAGCAGCTATACATTATTGTTGAAGCTTAAGTTATTATTCAGTTTTAACGCAAAGTTAACAAGCTGCTGATGGCAATGTTGTCTGGAGCGCTGCATTCTCAAATAGATAGAAGAATGCACAATTGATAGCTTCATCCACGACTGCTAACAAGTTTTCAACATTTTTGGATAACACTTTATTTAATAATGTTTTAGATTTCTAGCTTAGTTAGCTTTTGTTTCCTGCTTTTTGTTGCCTAGTTGATTTTTCGTTCTGTACGTATTAATAATATTATGATACGCATACAAATATAATAATCCAAACAATGTCCTTGGTAAAATAACGCACTTAGACATCATTTTTGAATGGGATTTTTTAAATAATTGACTAAGAAAGATTGCGAAACAATTAGCTATTTTTAGCTTTTTGCCTGAAAAATGGACAATACAAGACTTGAACCTGTAATCTCCAGCCTCAGTACCTCATTGACTGACCTGCTGCGTTACACCATTCCTCGACCGACAGTGTTACATTACCACTCATATTTATAAAGGCGTTATATTTCTGAAACATTAACACAACGGGAGTTGTGACAAATTAAAACTGCGGGCTTACAATTTGAGGTGTTTTAGACTTTTGCTTTTACTTGAAAATTGATTTATTGGAAACATTTAATGTAATTAAAAAAACAACATT
>JASAMX010029136.1:0-61456 GCA_030248175.1 Microlaimidae sp. YZB2_3
ACGATACAAAAAAAGTAAAACGCATGCGTCACATTAATCATGAAAAATTTCTGTCAAAATAAAGTTATCGCATTGCGCATTAAATTTTGTAATTTATCATTATTTTCGTATACAGCAAAACATACCGCCATACTAACGGCTATTTAAAACCATATATTCAGTTCTACGTCCGAAAAACATTTAAAAAATTAGATTTAATATAAGGCAACTTTTAATTTAACAAATACTTTGACAGGTAATTTGTTTTATGTAATAAATAGAAACATTAAAGAAAAAGTCGCCTTATATTAAATCTGAATTTTTCAATGTTTTTCGGACTTAGAACTTAATATTTGATTTTAAAAAGCCGTTAGTATGGCGGTATGTTTTGCTGTATACGAAAATAATGATAAATTACAAAATTTAATGCGCAATGCGATAACTTTATTTTGACAGAAATTTTTCATGGTTACTGTGACGCTTGCGTTATACTTTTTTTGTATCGTTTTGACGACGTGTGACTTAACTAATACTGTGGTATTTACAGCTGGTTAACTCATGTAAAAGTTAATCCATTTTGAGAGAAATTTATGTGAATTAAGTTTTATTATTGGTTAAAAAACGCAAACTAAAGCTTTTACACGTATTGTTTTTATTCGGTTTTGTTTTTCTGAAAATTTCACAAAATATGTTATTAATTTACAGGTTTTAAAGAGACTTGTTTCAGTCTTTTCTGGCATTTAGTTTTTAGACTTATGTAGCTTTATACTATTCCATTTAATATAAGGCTTTTTTTTCGAAACTTTGTTTCGTCTTTTGCTAGAATTTCCGCCTTTTAATGCATTGAATTTAATGTCATTTATTAAAGATATAAAACATTAAAAAATTTACTTATTTTAAAAGAAACGTCATGGTCTCCTCATGATATGAATACAATTATTTTCATATCCAAAACTTCAATGTAATTTTAAGCAGTATACTATACAAAAAAGTCTGGGTAACTCCGTAAAATTGTATGGAACCTGAAAGAACCATATAAAATAGTGTGTTTTTCTTCTGATTTAATTTTTTTTAGTAAGACCTGATTTAACCACTTTTTTGGAAATTAGCTTTATTTGGACTTTTGTTTTGTGCTTGATTTTTCTGGATTGATGGTTTATTTTTAAACAACAAAACCACACCATTTTAAATGGTTTTTCCAGGTTCCATACAATTTTACGAGGTTACCCAGACTAGTCTTTTCTCGCATTAAATTTTTGGAGTTATTGTAGCTTCATAGTATTCCATATAAAAAAGAATTTTTTTCTGTTTCGATTTTGATAAATTTCCGTCTATTGAAACATTGTACCCCGCAGCGCTCACACGTCACCCAAGATTTATTTCATTTTATTTTTTTAAATATTTTTATTGTTGCCATATGGCTGCTAATTAGTGGTAAGGATATTTTTTCGCTCTTCCCGTTGAAAATTAGTAATTTTTATAAATAGGTAAGGAATTATAATTTAAACCAAAAAAATAACCACAAGAGAATGTGTATTACTGAATGAAGTTACTTAATATGTAATTCAGTAAGGAAAAAAAGTGTCACACAAGTACCCCAGTACCTAATGCGTAACTTAGAAAAAAACTGGTCGTTTTTCACATGAACAGAGGTTTAACTACGGACAATAGAGCATATTCGAGAATAAAATTCAGGTGAGGGGGCAATTTAGCATCTACGTGCAAAAAATCAGCTCCAAATATTTACCACAGGAAAAAATTTTTGGGGGACCCCAAAAAAAAAAAAACAAAAAAAAGTTAAGCAAATTAAGCTTATTAGTATGAAATTCAGGTATGTTTAGCAAAAATTTTTAGGTTTTTAATATCAGAAAAATATGGGTAATATTTTAGTTATGTAAAATGTTTAGATTTTTAATTGGCTAAAAAACTATTAAAGGTTTTGTTGATTTCGATGACGCCATCAACAACGGTTAACCGCGCAGTGACTTAACCCATTTAATATAAGGGAAAGAGCGCTCCGCGCTCTTCCCTGATTTATAATATAACCCATCACTATTATACAATGAACAATAAAAACAACTTAAATTCCAAACACAGCAAAATACAATAAAACAAATACAATATCAAACAACCTATCTCATATATATAACACTATCTATAACATATAAACAAACAACCAAAAAACAAGAATAATTAGATCAAAGCAATACATAAAGATATAATAAACGCTAAACTAATATAAATATATAAAAAAAAACTACACTCTCACCAACTACTACCTCTACTAAAATAGCTATCTACTTTAGCAACGCTATACAATAAAACAAATAAAAATCCAAACGATCCTCTCAATCACGACCAAATACCGACATAGCTAACAGCATATCTAAACAACTCCATCAAATAATATACACACTATCCAGCCCTAAACAAACAACCAAAAAACCAAAAATAAATATATAATAAAACAAACATATACATAAAAATATAAAACCACAAACAAACAAAAATAAAACTACACTACACCTCACACTATTCTACTACCTCAAATATACCTAGTTGTAATTTTACTAAACTACTTAACTACCTACTTATAATTTTTAAAGTAGTTAAATACTTACTTACCTACCTACTTTGATTTTTGGCTAACTATCACAACAATAGTATTTTTTTAGATTTATTAAAAATTACACGCAAAAACTTCTAATTTATATTCAGCAAATACAATTTTTTTTAAATTTTTTTTAGAGCTGGTAATTTTTTATGTTTTTAAACTTTATGCTTTTATAAAAGTTTTTAAAAGTTTAACTTTAAGAATTTTAGGAGAGGAAGATAATAAAGAACGTTGTTGCAATGCATGCCAAACAACAATTTTTTTGTGATTACTGTTTATTCATACTAAAAAATGTTACATGTTTCGACAAACAAAATCGAGTTCGAGTTCTTCATTTTATTTAAGTAAATATTTTTAATTAAAGATCCTGCATAATAACATTAATAACTGGAAAAAAGTAAAGTAAGTTTTTTTTTACTTTTGTACAAATATTCGAATAGATCAACCATTTAATATTTTTTATTGACCTATATAATGGATGGATTTTAAACTTTTAGATTTTACTAATGAATGATTCATCTGTTGTAATTTTAGAAATTTTACTATTTTAACCAATAAACACATAACACATTGATAAAGACATAATCGGCCCAATAATAAAGTGTTAAAATTCAGTGATAAAAGGCCGTTAGTGGTAATACCCGTTAATGTTTTAAAAACTGTTATAGATCATTTAAAGTAAATGTTTAATCAAAAAATATTTGATTATAATAACATGCATTATAAAGAGCAAAAAAACGTGGAATGACCGTAACCAAAAATAAGTAATTCTAGAAAAATTTAAATAATTAATAAAAAATTAATGTGCAATGGTGAAATACAAATTATACTATTGTGTTTTGATATTAATAAAGGAATTTTTCTTTTAGAAAAAAGGGAAAATATGATAAAAAATGTGAAATCTAAATGAAAGGGTGGTCTTATGATAAATATCAACAAAAATTTATATTTAGAAAACGTTTACAAGCTTTCAGTGATGAAAGTAATGCCTGTAAATGCTTCAATATTTAATAATTCATTTAAAGTAAATGTATGTGTAATTAAAAATATATGTAATTATAATAACATGTTTATAAAAACGAAGATAAAAATGTGCAATGATGAAAACCGAAAATAATGAATTTTACAAAAAATCAATAAATAACAAATTATAAATAAATGTGCAATGATGAAATACAATTGATGCTATATTGGTTTGATTTCAATTTTTTTATTTAAGTAAATGCGATAAAAGTGTGTTGAACAGAAATGAAGGGATTGTGTTATCATATATTGTATACTAGCAAAAACATTTTATTTAGAAAATTTTTACAAGCTTTCAGATATAGTTTTTGTTAAAAAATAGCTGACGTTATTTTGCTCAAATACTGACTATTCAGTCTTTGTACATCTTTGGGATAATATATGAAAAAACCGAAAAAAGGTAAGCTATAAAAATAAATAAAAATCACATTTGTTTAATTTAAAATTTAAATTAATTTCACTAAATTATAATATTATTTTATATTGTTACAGCTTATATTTAGTATTTAACTATTTCAAACATATTTTTGATAGAGTTGTGCTAGTAAGGAAATTTACAACTAGTAAGTTAACTAGTAAGTTAATGGTCTAAAATTTTGAACTAGTAAGTTAACTAGTAAGTTAACGTGTAAAAAACAATCTAGTAAGTTAACTAGTAAGTTAATGGTCCTAAATTTTAAACTAGTAAGTTAACTAGTAAGTCAATGGTTTAAAATTTTGAGACTAATGAGTTAACTAGTAAGTTAATTTTCTAACGTTTTAAACTAAAACTAAAGTCTTCCAGCCTGAAATTAAGGGCGTAACCGCTCTACGCCTATAAAAAATAAAAAAATAAACCCCTGAGCGAGAAAAATTTTTAAAAAAGTTTTCAGCGGTTATGTAATACCACCAGGGGCTTATTTCATAAAGACGTTTGTAAATTTTCATTTTACAAATCTCCGCCTATTTTTTGTAAATTACATGATAGAGGATATACGACAGAACGAATATTGATCGGTCAGTGGAGATAAAATGACGTGGCTACGACCAATCAGCGCAGAGCAGTGCGCGGAGATGCTCCCCCTGGATTACAAGGCGAAAAACCTTTATCGTGTATTTTACAAAAAATAGGCAGAGATTTGTAAAATTAGAATTTACAAAGGTTTTTATGAAACAGGCCCCAGGAAGCGACATTAATGAAACACTGAATGTTGTTGGATTAATGCCAGTAGTTCATTACAAATCCATTTTCAAATACTTAATGGTTAAAATAAAAAGATAAAATAAAAATATACCAATTTATATCTGAAAACGTCATTTATTGTGCAGAAAATTATAAAAAAAACGTAAAAAAATACTTTTTCTGTCATAATATATGTTTTTTTACCTATGGTAAAATATATTAAAATATTCATATAAAATAAATATAAGAAATTTTGTACAAGATTTTCGCCCATTTTATGTAAATTACAAAATGAACTGTCTCAGTTCGCTACGTTTAAATTAAAACGAAATTTAAAACACTCAATGTCAATTGTCAATGTCACTCTAGCTGTATTTTTTACTGACTTCAGGCCGCGTAATAAAATTAATTCAAAATAAAATGGGCATTTCCGTTTTTTTTAATAATTATTCTGCGCGGCGGCTGTCACGACACGACCGCTCTGTCGCTTCTACAGTGTCGTTGAGTTTAATTATAATTTAGTTGCGTCATGTGTTTCTTTGCACGTGATTTTTTTTAAACAACGAGTGGTTATTTTACCACTCATTTATTTTCACCCTGATAGAATTTAACTTTAGTAAGTTAACTAAAAAGTTAATTTCTCAAAATTTGACACTAAAGATAAATTCTATCAGGGTGAAAATAGATAAGTGGTAAAGTAACCACTCGTTTTTTGAGAAAATATCACGTGCAGATAAACACATGACGCAACTAAATAATAATTGGTTACATAACTGCTGAAAACTTTTTTTAAATTTTTCTCGCTCATGGGTTTATTGTTTGTTTCTTCCTGGCGGAGAGCGGTAACGCCCTTAATTTCACCCTGGAAGACTTTAGCTTTAGTAAGTTTAAAAGTACAATAATTTGGTGTTAATGAACACTAGTAAAATAATTATTTAAACAAATTTGAGAAAAAAATAAGGGAAATCAATTAATCTCAAGTAAGAAATAATTTGCGTACAGTGTGATTTAATTATAACCATGGCTGTTACGCTGCCAGATGATGGGTCGTTCCGCATATGATTTTCAGTTCAGTAATAGTACATTTAAAGCTGGTTTGTCTTTTGGACAAGGTCCAAAGGACAATTTTAGAAAAGCCAAAACGTCCTTTGGACAAGCCAAAACGTCGTTTGGACATTTCCTTTAAAAAAAGTATGAATGCTCCTGAAAATTTGTCCTTTGGACAAAGTCCAAAGGACAAAATCCAAAGGGAAAATTGCAAAGGACAAAAAAGTATGAACACGTTGTCCTTTGGACATCTCCTAAGAACATTTTTACGCTGTATTTGTACTTGGGACAAAGTCCAAAGGACGTTTTGTCATAAATATGAACCAGCTTTTAGCAGTTTTTGCACGGATTTCCAACAAAAAATAGTTGCGATTCCAGACCGTGCACAGGTCTGTATAGATAATAAACTTTTAGCTATCTGCAAAAGAAACTCGGCAAAGTCATTTATTTTGATTTATGAATAAGATTTATTTCTATCAAAAAAGGTTTTAACTAGTTGAAATAACTAGTGTTTTTCAGCCAACTAGCTAGTTCACTAATAAGTAAATTGCTAAAAATTTTAAATTAGTAGGTTAACTAGTAGGTTAATTGATCAAAAATGTAAACTAAAGTTAAAAACCTTCAGGCTGAAATTAAGGGCGTAACCGCTCGCCGTCAGAAAGAAAAGAACAATAAACGCGCGAAAAAAAATATAATAAAAAAAAGTTGGCAGAGATGATGTAACCAATTATTATTAACTTGCGTCAGGTGTTTCTCTACACGTGATATTTTCTCGAAGAACGAGTGGTTACTTTACCACCCAGCTGTTTTCACCCTGATAGAATTCGTCTTAACTAGTAAGTTAACTAGCACAACTCTATTTTTGAGCATGACCTGCGTGTATTAAATGTTTAGACTCAGTTTAAGACTCTCAATAGACAAATTAAATCTGGATGACCTCGACAAATGCAGTACTGAATCGACTGATTTCAAGCAAAACAGTTCAAATTTTGGGAAAAAACAGTTTAATATTAATAAGTAATATTAATAAATATTAATTTTAATATTAACTTTTAACATAATATAAAGTTGACTAGTTTTTGTATATTTTGTAAAAAATTAAAATTTAAGCAAAATTATGTGCTATTATTTTTCAAATTACGTTATAACCGCACAAATCTGTAGTCTGCTTAAAAATGATTGAGACTGGCGACAAAACGTAAACTTTAAAACGTTACGTCTTTTAAAAAACCCTAACGAATTACTACGATGCTTATATCACTGTGTAGTTTAGACTTTTTGCTATCAGAAAAAGTGATGTTCATCAATGACGCCATTACTAAGAACTAATACGGTCAAAAAAATCAGAGCCTTAATAAAACAAAAGCTTTTTATTAGTTCATTTAAGAATCGCCACTTTTGTAGTGCGCTGTTAGAACATAATTTTCCGAGCGTTTCCTGAAAATTTGATCACAACTGAAACGGTGAGTTTTTTTATGACGGTTTGAATGCGGCCGGTTTTCGGGTTTTTTCATTTAGTGTTTTGTTCATGGTCCCATTTTAATATTTTGTATGCTTAATGCCCTTGTGGTGTAACTTGCACCAACGCAAGTTTTACACTAAAATGTGCACTATTTTTTGGAATTTTTGTGAACTAAAAATTTTTTTGAGAAAGATATTTCCCAATGAGAGCAAAGACAAATGCTCAAAAAGATTTTAATAACCATTGAAATTGTAAAATTAATCACATATAAAGTCTTTTGATATGCCGATATGTAAAAAATCTAAGATTAAGCTTACAATAAGCTGTTAAAAACTACGAAATTAAAATTTGAAAGGATTTCAAGCTGTATGCTGGCAGCCTCAAATCTCTAAATTTGAATTTTTTCCAAAAATTACGCTTAAAGTTTTTTGTAATTTCTAGGGAATTTTGTAAAAAACCATAGTTTCAAGGTTTAACTTTATTACAAAAATGCCTTAAATATCACAGCTAACATTACTCTTTTTAAGTGTATTTTTCTCGTTTGTTACTACAAAAACATGTTTTTAAATACTATGTTTCTTAAGTTTTGCAAATACCCAATTGTAGTTTTTCGAAGCATTACTTTTTTCGTGTAAAAACATTTGAATCCTAAATTTTTTTCTGAATTGCGTCTTTTTATGTTCCGAAAAGCCAAGAAAACATCAATTCTGACGTATGAGAAAAATTTGCATGGCTTAAAGGTGTGGTGCGGAGTTAAACTTTTTGTCCTTGATTTTGATAATTTTTTTTGCGAAAACCTTACCCCGGGAACGGAACACAAGGGTACTGGACACGAGAGTACTGGACACGAGGGTACCGGACACGAAGGTACTGGGCTTAAAAAAATTGCGTTTACTACAACCGCGCAGCAAAATCAATTTATTATGCAAGGGGGACACGAGGGTACTGGACACGAGGGTACTGACGAGCAAAAAACATTACCTTCCCGTATAAAGCGGGATAAACTTATTGCATAACATTAATTTGTTTTACTTAAAAATCATTTAGTTTGTTTTACTGACTTATAAAAAGTAGGATTATAAAAAAATTATTAAGAAAACATAAAACAAAAATAATAATTTCATAACATTAAAATATTTTTGTGTTATTTGTCTACATTTTCGTGCATTATCATGGGTGGCGCGGGAGCGCCACGGGGCGATTTAGCTCCGTGGCGCCGCGTCAACCATTATTAGAGAACGTGGGTAAATTTTGAAATTCAGAACCTTTTTTTTCTTCTTCTTCTTATTATTATCATTATTATTCCAACGCTCCATCATTAAAAGCAATATTCCTCATTCGTTACTGATTGATCAAAAATAAACATGGGCTCATTAGAAAGAATCATGGGTGGCGCGGGAGCGGCACGGGGCGATTTAGCCCCGTGGCGCCGCGCCAACCATTATTAGAGAACGTGGGTAAATTTTGAAATTCAGAACCTTCTTCTTCTTCTTCTTCTTTTTCTTATTATTATTATTATTATTATTATTATTATTATTATTATTATTATTATTATTATTATTATTATTATTATTATTATTATTATTATTATTATTATTATTATTATTATTATTATTATTATTATTATTATTATTATTATTATTATTATTATTACTATTATTTCAACGCTCCATCCTTAAAAGCGATATTCCTCATTCGTTACTGATTGATCAAAAATAAACATGGGCTCATTAGAAAGAAGAAGGAATTACGCAACTTTCTTAGGAAGCACTTTTTTCATTTAGTTCCTTGTTATCGATTTATTGATCAAAATAAAAAATTTGAAAAATAGACAAATAAAAAAATCCCAACCACACAATAACAGCCTTTTGGCAACAATAAGGATTGTACAGAGCAGACAACCAACATCCTCTCATAGAAACCGCACAAAAAAAGCAAACCGGTTTTAATTGGTGGCAGAAACGGAATCAGTTCCCAGCGCCATCTGGTTCAACCGCGCGGAAAACGGCGAAAACAACAGAGTACTTTTTTTAATTCTTGCATTACTGATTTTATATACTTGCATTTTTTTTAATTCTTGCATTATTCTTGCAAAATTAATTCAAAGTTTTATTTATTAAAAAAAAATAATAAGCGTCGGTGGCGCGGGAGCGCCACGCGCCGGTAATCATCGGTGGTGCGGGATGCCACACTGCAATTTAACCCACGGCACCACACCAATTAATTCGTGTTCATCATCTTCTTTTTATTGTAATTATTATTTTTGCTTTAAAACTATAACTCCAAATCATTGGCGCACGGCATCACGCCCAAAAACTAAAAATATTTCAACGTAGATAAACTGTGTCTGGAGCGCAACTGCACCGCATTAACTATAATTTTTCTAAAACATATGGTGTAAATTTTGTAATTTAAATTTATCTTTTTTTTATTATTATTTTTTATTTAAAAAACTATATTTCATCAACTATTGATTAAAATAACATAAGTCATTGCCAGCTAAAATATAGTATTGTAAACTTAATTTACTTCAAAAACAGATTTCAGCGATAGAAATTTAAAAAATATTTTCTTGCTCTTTTCATTCCACTCCAGTTCAGGAAATTCACTTGAACACATGTTGATCACTTAAAAAACGACAAACAAAATGTGTTTTTAAAACCCAAAAACATACAATTGTTTCAAAGCATAAAATTTTCATGCATGATAATTTTTGGCAATTACATTAAAAGTATAGAGTCCTAAGTAAAATAATCCAACAACTGATGTTTGAAAGTCTTCAAAACCCCACCATTGAACAGTAAACTTTATTTTCCTTAGCCTAAGCAAAACCCGAAAATAGGCTAAACTTTATCATAATATTTTAATAATAGTATGCTTTTAAAAAATACCGAATAATTTACTTTTAAAAAGGCAAGCAATTGTTTTTCGGAAAATAGTTTACTAAAATGTTTTAGCAAGGTTAATAGCAAAATTATCTGCAATTATTTTTGCAATTATTTTTTCCAAAGGCATTATTAAGAATTCATTTTTCTACACACCACAAAAAATAACCACAAAAATGTTTTGACAGCACAATCAAAACATAACAGCAACCTTAATGTTTATTATTTTTCGAGTCGTCTCATAGCTTCTCAACATTTTTAAAGCTATTTATTATTTTAAAACTAGCCTTGAAAAATGCTGTAAGAAGAGAGCAGGAAAATGGGAAGATTTTTCCCAGGCATACGTTTAGACAGAAAAAAATGTGGAATAGTGTGAGATGGACATTATATGGACTATAGAAAATTTGCATTAGGTTTGGCCAGCTGCTTACTAAAAAAAATTTCTACCATATGATAATGATTTGTTTATACATTGATCTAATCACACAGCACTGTTGCATTTTTTTAGTTTGATGAAATGTCAATTTAAAAAATCATACTCACAGCAATTTTTGACAAGCGAGGAATCGCCACTTTTTCAAATTTATAGTTGTTTTTTACACATACAAAAATAACCTTCTAATTGAAAAAGTGGCGATTTGGCGTTTGTCAAAGATTGCTGTGAGTATGATTTTTAAAATATTGAGATTTCATCAAACTAAAAAAAATGCAACAGTGCTGTGTGATTAGTTAGATCAATGTATAAACAAATCATTATCATATGGTAGAAATTTTTTTTAGTGAGCAGCTGGCCAAACAAAATGCAAATTTTCTATACTCCACATAATGTCCATCTTAGCCTAGTCCACATCTTTTCTGTCTAAACATACGCCCGGGAAAAAATCACCCCTTTTTCCTGCTCTATTCTTAGAGCGTTTTTCAAGGCTAGTCTACCACTTTTTTGAATTAAATTAAAAAAAAGCCTAATAAACTATAGTTTTAGCTGCGCAATGACATATGTTTATAATCATTCCGTTGCCGAAATATACTTTTTTAAATAAAAAATAATAATAAGAAGAAGATAAATTTAAATTACAAAATTTACACCACGTTGTTTAATTATAGTTAGTGCGGTGCAGTTGCGCTCCAGACACAGTTTATCTACGTTCTCTAAATATAGTTGGCGTGATGCCGTGCGCCAATGATTGCAATTATAATTTTTAAAGCAAAAATAATAATAACAATAATAAGAAGATGATGAACACGAATTAATTGGTGTGGTGCCGTGGGTTAAATTGCAGTGTGGCATCCCGCACCACCGATGATTACCGGCGCGTGGCGCTCCCGCGCCACCGACGCTTATTATTTTTTTAATAAAATAAAACTTTGAATTAATTTCCGGAGTGATGCAAGAATTAAAAAAAAAATGCAATTATATAAAATGTAGTTTTTTAATTCTTGCCGTTATTTTCTTTCAAAAATTTAATTCAAAGTTTTATTTTATTAAAAAAGTGATGACCATCAAAAAAAAAAAAGCGAAACGCGCCAGTGAGCACCCCCCGTACGGGATGCCGCGCCTGTTTTTAACCCGCGGCGGCCTACGCCAATTAATTCGTGTTCATCATCTTCTTATTATTGTTATTATTATTTTTGCTTTAACAATTATAGAAGCATAGATCATTGGCGCACAGTCTGAGCGCCTATTATCTTTAAAAAAACGTAGATAAACTGTGCATTCTAGAGCGCCGAGCTGCACACTACTCATAAACTATAGTAAAGCGGTAATGCATCTAATTTTTGTAATTAAAATTATATATTATTTCTTATTATTAATTTTTATTTTTAAAAAGTATATTTTCAGGCAACAAAATAATTATAAACATATGCTCATTTCGCACTAAACTATAATTTTATTAGGCTTTTTATTTAATTTAATTTCAAAAAAGTGGTGAGGCTGCTTTTGAAAAACGCTCTAAGAATAGAGCAGGAAAAAGGGGTAAATTTTCCCGGGCGTAATGCTTAAAGCCAAAAAAATGTAGACTAGGCTCAGGTGAAAGCATTTATGTAGAAAATAAAAAATTTGCATTTTGTTTGGCCAGCTGCTCACTAAAAAAAATTTCTACCATATGATAATGATTTGTTTATACATTGATCTAACTAATCACACAGCACTGTTGCATTTTTTTTAGTTTGATGAAATCTCAATATTTTAAAAATCATACTCACAGCAATCTTTGACAAACGCCAAATCGCCACTTTTTCAAATTAGAACTCTCTTTTTCTCTATGTGTAAAAAACAACATTAAATTTGAAAAAGTGGCGATTTGCTTTCGTGTCAAAAATTGCTGTGAGTAATATTTTTTAAATTGACATTTCATCAAACTTAAAAAAATGCAAGCGGTGTTGTGTGTTTAGATCAAATGTATAAAACAAATCATTATCATATGGTAGAAATTTTTTTTAGTAAGCAGCTGGCCAAACACTAATGCAAATTTTCTATAGTACCACGTAATGTCCATCTCACACTATTACACATTTTTATCCTCCCTAAACGTATCCCTGAAAAAATCTTTCCATTTTTCCTGCTCTCTTCTTAATACATTTTTCAAGGCTAGTTTTAAAAATAATAGATAACTTTAAATAGGTTCACAAGCTATGAGACGACTCAAAAAATAATAAACATTAAGGTTGCTGTTATGTTTTGATTGTGCTGTCAAAAACATTTTTGTGGTTATTTATTGCTATATATAGAAAAATGAATTCTTAATAATGCCTTTTAAAAAATAATTGCAAAAATAATTGCGGGTGATTTTTTTACTAACCTTGCTAAAACATTTTAGTAAACTTTTTGCGGAAAGAACAATCTCTTGTTTTTTTTTTTTTAATAAATTCAGTATTTTTTAAAAGCATACTATTTATTAAAATATTTATGATAAAGATTAGCCTATTTTTGGGTTTTGCTTAGGCTCATCAAAATAAAGTTTACTGTTCAAATTGTCATCAGTTTTGAAAACTTTCAAACATCATTGTGTTTGCAATTATTTTAAAAAGAACTCTATACTTTTAATGTAATTAACAGAAATTATCATGCATGAAAAGTTTATGCTTTGAAACAATTGTATGTTTTTGGTTTTTAAAAACACATTTTTTGTTTGTCGTTTTTTTAAGTGATCAACATGTGTTCACACTCAAATTTCCTGAACTGGAGTAGAATCAAAAAGAGCCAAGAAAAGTATTTTTTAAATTTCTAATCGCTTTTTTGAATTAGAATTAAAAAAAAAGCCTAATAAACTATAGTTTTAAGCTGCGCCAATAAAAAATGTTTATAATCATTCCATTTGCCCAAAATATACTTTTTTTAAATAAAAAATAATAATAAGAAGAAAAAAAATTTAAATTACAAAATTTACACCACTGTAGCCTCTAAAATTTTAGTTAGTCCTATCCCCGCTTACACTACAGACACGGTTTGTCTACGTTCTAAATATAGTTAGCATAATACCATAGGACACTGTTGTTAACGAGTTTTCGAACAAAAATAATCATAGCAATAAATTAAGAAAAATAAATGAACACAAATTCATTAATCTCATCCTCATCCCAGTCAAATTGGAATCTAGTCCACCCGTCCGCCACCACCTCAATAAAGTACCAGCCGTGCGCGCTCCCCGCGCCAACCGACACTTATTTATTTTTTTTTAATAAATAAAACTTTGAATTAATTTTGCTAGCATAATGCAAGAATTTTTTTAAATGCAAGTTTATAAAATCAGTAATGCCCAAGAAATTAAAAAAAAAGTACTCTGTTGTTTTCGCCGGTTTCCGCGCGTATGAAACCGGGATGGCGCTGAGAAAACTGATTTCGTTTCTGCTCCCAACCAATTACTTTTGTTTTTTTGTGCGTTTTATATGAGAGGATATAGCGGATCTTTCTGGTATGATCCCTATTGTTGCCAAAACGCTTTTGTTTATTGTGTCCATTGGATTTTTTATTATTTGTCTATTTTTCAAATTTTTATTTTTTGATCAATAAAACAATAAAAACAAGGAACTTAAATAAAAAAAAGTGCTTAATAAGAAAGTTGCGTAATTCCTTCTTCCTTCTAATGAGCCCATGTTTATTTCAATCAATCAGTTAACGAATGAGGAATATAGCATGCAACAGCATTAAAATAATAGTAATAATAATAATAATAATAATAATAATAATAATAATAACAATAATAATAATAATAATAATAATAATAATAATAATAATAATAATAATAATAATAATAATAATAATAATAATAATAATAATAATAATAATAATGAGTGACAATAAATAATAATAATAAGAAGAAGAAGAATTTTTTTCTGAATTTTAAAAATTTTTACACGTTCCTGCTAATAATGGTTGGCACAGCGCCACACCAGCTTGACCACCCCACCCACCAACCATAATTATTTTTCTCATCAAGCCAAGTTATTTATTTTTAATACAATAAAGTAACAAATGAGGGAATATCTTTTTTTAATAAGAATAGAACATTCAAAATAATAATAGATTAGTAATAAGAAGAGAGAGAGAAAAAAATACTTATCTGAATTTCAAAATTTACCCCACGTTCTCTAATAATAATTTCTCAACGTCACGGAGCTAAATAGACGCATGACGCCCCCGCGCCGGCCATAAATAAGTGCACAAAAAATGTAGACAAATAAACACAAAAATATTTTAATGTTATGAAATTATTTAATTTTCTTTTATATATTTATTTTAATAATTTTATAATAATTTTATTTTTATAAGTCAGTGAAACAAACTAAATAATTTTTCAGTAACAAAAGGTAATGTTGTGCAATCAGTTTATCACCCTATCCCAAGGAAGAGTAATGTTTTTTTCGTCATTACCTCGTGTCCCAGTACCCTCGTGTCCCCCTTGCATAATTAAAAAAAAAAGCTACTCAGTTGTAGTGAGACGCAATTTTTTAAGCCCCATACCCTTCTCGTTTTGTACCCTGCGTGTGCCATTTTTTTTTGTCCACTACCCTGTATAACCCTACCGGGTTAAGGTTTCCACAAAAAATGGGCAAAATTAAGGACAAAAAGTTTAACTCCGCACCATCCCTTTAAGCTTTTTTTTTTTCTCATACATTACAAAATTGAAGTACTTCGCTTTCGGAACATAAAAAGACGCAATTCAGAAACATTTTTTTTTTTCAAATGTTTTTACACAAAAAAAATTGATGTTTCGAAAAACTACGAGATTGGGTATTTGCGGAAACTTCAGAAACATCATGATTTTAAAAACATGTTTTTGTAGGTAACAAACAAGAAAATCGAAGCTTCAAAAATAGGCTCACTGTAATAATTTTAATTTTCAGGCATTTTTGTGTAGATTTCAAAAAAAATATGGAAACTATGCATTTTTTTTACAAAATTCCCTAGAAATTCCCACAAAAAACTTTAAGCGTTAATTTTTGGAAAAAATTCAAATTTCAGGAAATTTGAGGCTGCCGGCATACAGCTTGAAATACTTTCAAATTTTAATTTCTCATTTATTAACGCGCTTATTGTGTAAGCTTAAACATTACATCGGCATATCAAAAAGACTTTATATATGAGTGGCTATTTTATAATTCACAATGGTTATTAAAAATCTTTTCAATATTATTTGCCAAATTCTCATTTGAATATACTTTTCTCAAAAAAACTTTTTGGCGCCTAGGGAACAAAAATGGTCCAAAAAATAGTGGCATTTTCACGTTGGTAACAGAGTGACACCACAAGGGCATTAACCAGTACAAAATATTAAAATGCAAAAACAAACAAAACACTTGAATGAGAAAACCCGAAAACTTCAAACAGCTCAAACCGTCCAGGATAAAAAACTGCGCCTTGGGGTTTTGTAAATTCAAATTTTCAGGAAACGCTCAGAAAATTATGTTCTAAGACGGGCCGTTGTAAATTAGTGGGGGTATTTAAATGGAACTTAAATTGAGAACTTTTGTTTTCTTAGGCTCAAATTTTTTTGGGACGGTCTTAATTTTGCTAAAAAAAAATCGACAGTCCCGTAGATAGACGTCAGCGTTTTCTAAAAAATACACAAAAAAGTATTTCCGACTACACAGTGAAATAACCATACATAAAGATTCGTTAGGTTTTTTTTTTGAGATTTAATCTTTTTTAAACTTAACATTTTGTCGCCAGTAAAAGTATTTTTGAGGCATACTACAGATTTGTGCGGTTATAACGTAATTTGAAAAACTAATCGCGCGTCAAGTTTGCTTAAATTTTAATTTTTTACAAAAAAGAAAATTATTCAACTTTATATTCTGTTAAAAGTTAATATTCAAAATTTAAAATATTTTTATTAATATTTCTTACTAATATTAAACTGTTTTTTCCCAAAATTTGAACTGTTTTCTTCCTGCATCCGTCAATTTGGCCCTGCATTTTCGTCGAGGTCATCCCAAGATTTAATTTGTCTATTAGGAATTTTAAACTCAATGGAAACATTTCGTGCGCGCAGGTAGTGCTCAAAAATCAATTTGTGCTCGTTAACTTACTAGTTTATACGAATTAATCAGATTGGAGACGGCATTTTTCTAGAGCAACCACTGGGTTCTTCGCAGCCAATATAAAGTGAGGAACGCCTGACGCAAGTTAATAATAATTGGTTAATTCATCTAAGCCAATTTTTTTATTTATATTTTTTCGCCGCGTTTATTGTTCTTTTTTCTTTTTCTGACGGCGACGGGTTGCGCCTTGATTTCCAGCCTGAAGGTTTTTAGTTTTAGTTTACATTTTTGATCAATTGACCTACTAGTTAACCTACTAGGGACAATTTTTAGCAATTTATTTATTAGTGAACTAGCTAGTTGACTGAAAACACTCGTTTATTCAACTAGTTGAAATTTTTTTTGATCAAAATAAATCTTATTCATTTTTTTTTTAACCTGATTTTGATGAGTTACCATTATTCGTAGATAGATAAAAGTTTATTTATTTATTCAGATTATTATGCTCAGAATCGCAACTACTTTTTTGTTCGAAATTTTCCCGTTCAAAATATATTAAAAGCTAGTTCCGTATTTATGACAAAACGTCATTTGGACTTTGTCCGAAGGACAAATACAACGTAAAAACATTGTAAATATCCAAAGGACAACGTGTTCATATTTTTTGTCCTTTGCAATTTTCCCCTTTTAAATTTCTCCTTTGGACTTTGTTAGAAGGACAAATTTTCAGACGGGCCTTCATACTTTTTAAAGGAAAATACTCAACAATTTTTTGTCTAGAAAAAAAGACATTTTGGCTTTTTTTATCTTGTCAAATCAACCCTGCCAAAAAGACAAATTAAATTTCAGTGTTCACTATTACTGAACTGAAAATCATATGCGGAACGACCCATCAGTATCCGGCAGCGTCGCGCCATCATTTATTTAATTAAAATCACACTGTACACAAATTATTTCTTCTTGAGATTAATTGATTTCCCCTTTATTTTTTCTCAAATTTATTTTAAATAATTATTTTACTAGTGTTCGTTAACACCAAATTATTGTACTTTAAACTTACTAAAGCTAAACTCTACAGGGTGAAATTAGGCATACACTATTCACCAAAAACAAACAATAAACCCATGAGCGAGAAAAATTTAAAAAAAGTTTTACAGCAGTTATGTAACCGAATTTCTATTTAGTTGCGTCATGTGTTTTTATCTGCACGTGATATTTTACTTGAACCAGTGGTTACTTTACCACTTATACTATTTTCACCTGATAGAATTTATCTTTAGTGTCAAATTTTGAGAAATTAACTTTTTAGTTAACTTACTAAAGTTAAATTCTATCAGGGTGAATTTCAAATGAGTGGTAAAATAACCACTCATTTTGTTTAAAAAAAATGCACATAAAAGGAGAACACATGACGCAACTAAATTATAATTAAACTTGCGAACAACACTGTAGAAGCGACAGAGCGGTCAAGACATAGACCACCCACCAGGCAAAATAATCTACAAAAAACGGAAATGCCCATTTTTATTTTGAATTAATTTTATTACGCGGCCTGAAGTAAGTAAAAAATACAGCTAAAATAACATTGACAATTAGACATTAAATGTTTTAATTTCGTTTTTAATTTAAACGTAGCAAACTGAGACAGTTCATTTATTAATTTACATAAAATGGGCAAAAATCAATTATAAAATTTCTTATATTTTATTTTATATGAATATTTCTAATATATTTTACCATAGGTAAAAAAACATATATTATGACAGAAAAAGTTTTTTTCTACGTTTTTTTTATAATTTTCTGCACCAATACGATGACAACGTTTTACGATATAGATTCGTTATATTTTTATTTTATCTTTTTTATTTAACCATTAGTATTTGAAAATGGATTTGTAATGAACTACTGGCATTAATCAAAAACCATTCGGTGTTTCATTAATGTCGCTTCCTGGGGCCTGTTTCATAAAAACCTTTGTAAATTCTAAATTTAAAAAATTTTTCTGCCTATGTTTTTTGGAAAATACACGATAAAGGTTTTTCGCCTTGTAATCCACGGGGAGCGTCTCGGCGCACCTGCTCTTGCGCTGATTCGACTTAACCCGCCGCGTTATTTTTGCTTTTCCACTGACCGATCAATCTGTTCATCCTGTCGTCTGTCCTACTATCATGTAATTTTTACCAAAATCCAAGGAAGTTTGTTAAAATGAAAATTTACGAACGTCTTTATGAAATAAGCCCCTGGTGGTATTACATAACCGCTAAAAACTTTTTTAATTTTTCTTGCTCAGGGGTTTTTTTTATTCGTTCCTGGCGTAGAGCGGTTACGCCCTTAATTTTAGCCTGGACGACTTTAGCTTTAGTTTAAAACTTTAGAAAATTAACTTACTAGTTAAATTATTAGTCTCAAAATTTTAAACGATTGACTTACTAGTTAACTTACTAGTTTAAAATTTAGGACCATTAACTTACTAGTTAACTTAATAGATTGTTTTTACACGTTAACTTACTAGTTAACTTACTAGTTCAAAATTTTAGACCATTAACTTACTAGTCAACTTACTAGTTGTGAATTTGCTTACTAGCACAACTCTATCAGAGATACGTTTAAAATAGTTAAATACTAAATATAAGCTGTAACAACATAAAATAATATTATAATTTAGTGAAATTAATTTAAATTTTAAATTAAAAAAATGTGATCTTTATTTATTTTTATTGCTTACCTTTTTTCGGTTGTTTCATATATTATCCCAAAGATGTACAAAGACTGACTAGTCAGTATTTGAGCAAAATAACGTCAGCTATTTTTTTAACAAAAACTACATATATCTGAAAGCTTGTAAGAAGTTTATAAATAAAATGTTTTTTGCTAGTATACAATATACGATAACACAATCCCTTCATTTCTGTTCAACACACTTTATAAAAAAATTGAAACTAAATAAAAAAATTAAAATCAAACCAATATAGCATCAATTGTATTTCATCATTGCACATTTATTTATAATTTGTTATTTATTGATTTTTTTGTAAAATTCATTATTTTCGGTTTTCATCATTGCACATTTTTATCTTCGTTTTTATAAACATGTTATTATAATTACATATTTTTTAATTACACATACATTTACTTTAAATGAATTATTACATATTTAAGCATTTACAGGCATTACTTTCATCACTGAAAGCTTGTAAACGTTTTCTAAATATAAATTTTTGTTGATATTTATTATAAGACAACCCTTTCATTTAGATTTCACATTTTTTATCAAATTTGCCTTTTTTTTCTAAAAGAAAAATTCCTTTATTAATATCAAAACACAATAGTATAATTTGTATTTCACCATTGCACATTAATTTTTTATTAATTATTTAAATTTTTCTAGAATTACTTATTTTTGGTTACGGTCATTCCACGTTTTTTTGCTCTTTATAGTGGTTGTTATTATAATCAAATATTTTTTTTTGATTAAACATTTACTTTAAATGATCTATAACAGTTTTTAAAACATTGACGGGTATTACCACTAACGGCCTTTTATTACTGAATTTTAACACTTTATTATTGGGCCAATTATGTCTTTATCAATATGTTATGTGTTTATTGGTTAATAGTAAAATTTCTAAAATTACAACAGAAGAATCATTCATTAGTAAAATCTAAAAGTTTAAAATCCATCCATTATATAGGTCAATAAATAATATTAAATGGTTGATCTATTCGAATATTTGTACAAAAGTAAAAAAAAACTTACTTTACTTTTTTCCAGTTATTAATGTTCTTATGCAGGATCTTCAATTTAAAATATTTACTTAAATAAAATGAAGAACTCGAACTCGATTTTGTTTGTCGAAACATGTAACATTTTTCGCTGTACCAACCCCAGTATTCACAAAAATTCGTTGTTTGGCATGCATTGCAACAATTTTCTTTATTATCCTCCTCTCCTAAAATTCTTAAAGTTAAAGTTTAAAAAACTTTTATAAAAGCATAAAGTTTAAAAACATAAAAAAATACCAGCTCTAAAAAAAATTTTAAAAAAATTGATATTTGCTGAATATAAATTAAAAGTTTTTGCGTGTAATTTTTAATAAATCTAAAAAAATACTATTGTTGTGATAGTTAACCAAAAATCAAAGTAGGTAGGTAAGTAGGTATTTAACTACTTTAAAAATCATAAGTAGGTAGTTAAGTAGTTTAGTAAAATTACAAGTAGGTAGTAAGTAGGTAGCTAAATACTTGAAATTTTTAAACTAGGTAGTTAAGTAGGTAGTTAAGTAGTTAATTTTTAATTAAATATATACTTATATTAAAGTCTTAGTGGAACTTATAATATAAATTCTTTATGTAAAATAATGCTTTGCCACACCTTTAATAATTAACTATATCCTTATTTCATTGGTTTTTTGCCAGTTGTTTGTTTAACAACACAAGACGGCTGGATAGACTACAGTGTATATAATATAATTGAAATGCAGAAAGTTGTTTAGAAAAAATATTCTTAAGTTAACTTATGTTTTACTAACGTATTTTGCAAGTTCGTGTAATTGGAAGCTCATTCAAAAAAGTTTGGTATTTTTCATCCGTTTTATTGTATAACAGTGCTAATGGGTTAGGATTCACAAATATATATAAGCTTTTGGTCGGATTATTATTTTTGCGTCATTTTAGTGCAGTTTCTCCCGGTTTCTTGCAAAAACTTCCTTTGCTTTATCTGTGTACTTAAACTTTATATAATTTTTAGATGACGTAGTACGTAGGGTAACTGACTTAATTTCGGCCACGCCTTAATTTCGGCCACCAATTTAGGGTGTTAGAAAATTGGCTTATTTTTAAAACACAAAAGAACTAGCACAAAAGTAACTGGATTAATGTTGAATAAAGTGTTTTTGCAAAAGTTTTTTTATTTTTATTATTCTACATTATCAACATTTTCATACAAAAAGTGAATTTTTTATGATTTTTTTAATTTTTGCTTTGTGTTTAAACTGCATCAAATTTAGAACGAAGCAATATATAACCTTAAAGTATCTTCTATTTAAGGCTTAAAGTTGTTAAATTTCATGTTTTGATATTTTCTTCAAAATCACTTTGCAACGCGTTTAACTAACTGCGCATTTTAAGATTCCGTTAATTTCGGCCACCTGAAAATTTATTTGAAAGATCCTGCCGTGTTTTGTTTTTTTTAAATATCATTATACTACCGTATTCATAAAGAATTTTTTTTTGCTCGTTTGACTTTGTTTTGACGTTTTTTAAGCCAAAAATAAAAATTGAACAAAAAATACAAGTTATTAAAACTTGTTTTTTTAAAGTTTTGACATAATTATTTAAAGTCTTGCTAATAACTATTAAAGTTCGCAAACGGGAAAAATTAAGTTATATGTACCAAGAACAATACCTAAGGGTAATTTTGCAACCTTTAGAAATTTTTATTGTTCGTTTAAGCAATAGTTATGGCCAGTTTTTTGTAGGTGGCCGAAATAAATGGCACGCGCCTTAACTTCGGCCACTTTAAAAAAAAAGTTTAAACCTTCACTGATTTTTAAGTGTAACGGAAAAAATATTCAAATTTTGCACTGGAATAACAAATATAGCTATTGTTTGATTTTTAGGCCAAATTTTGGCTTGATTGAAAAAGCCAGAAAAAACTTATTCAAAAAAATAAAAAAAGGTGGCCGAAATTAAGTCAGTTACCCTAGGATATATTGACCCAAAAGTACTTTAGATCTACACAAAAAAATTTATGAGTAAACAGTTAACCAAAAAAATTATCCCACGCAACATTAAACACAACAAACAACCTTTTTTAGTTTTAAGAATTCACTTAGAGTGGATTTCAAAGAAATGATGTATTAAAATTGTTTGTCTCATATCAACGTTTTGGACAATGGAAGCGGGAGAGTTAAAATTTCGTTTAAGCTCAATATCCACTTTACTAAGAAATTAAAGTTGTTTTTAAATAGCTTCTTATCTAAAACATTTTTTAAATTGTACATTGCAATGTATCATTAATATATTAATGTATCATAATTATCATTAGTATATATTTAAAAAATATATTGTGTTTTTTAAAAATATACTGTGTTTTTGTTTTTTTAATTAAAAACTTAATTAAAAAAATAGAGAAAATTGCATTGTACTTTTAACTAAAGTAAATAAAAAAACAAACAAAAAAAAACAAAAAAAAAGCTTTTGGTTTTGTTTGAACTAAAAAACGCAATCAAAGTTTGCTAGATTATGATTATTATTATAATTTATTTCAACAATTTATTTTATGACATAGTGAAAAATTTAACTATTAGTAGTTTTTCCACAAAATAAAACGTGTTATAAGAAAATAAAGTAGCACTTTTTGTTGTTGCTTTACTCAAAGCATAACTACGTTTTGAAGAGGGTTTATAAACTATAAAGTACCTTGTGTATATAATCACTGTTGAGTGTCCAGATCTGCATTTTTATTGAAGACACTTTGCAAATTACTGTGGATAGATACTGCTGTCATATGCGTAATATTTGCGTGACTTACTAATTCACTAACTACTTTTTACCTACTTTTTTAACTACTTACTGCCTACTTCGCTAACTACTTTCTGCCTACTTTGTAACCAATTTGTTAATTCCTTATGTTAAAAACTTTATTTTTCGAAAGTAGGTAGTCAAGTAGGTATTTAACTACTTCCAGAAAGGAAAGTAGGTAGTTAAGTAGTTATCCAAAATCATGGTAGTTAAGTAGTTATCACAACAATAAAATACTAAATCCCCTATGTCATTCAAGTACATTGTATCATTCTCATTATGTCAGTTGTAAGGTTATTAGCAGTTTGTATGTTAAATTATTTTTTCTAACTATGTAATTTAATATTTTGCAGATATCAATATCAATATTAGCTTGATGCTCTAAGAATAAAGCAGGAAAAAGAGGCGATTTTTCCCCGGGCATATGTTTAGACAGAAAAGATGTGGACTAGTCTGAAATGGACATTATGTGAACTATAAAAAATTTGCATTTGGTTTGGGCAGCTGCTCACTAAAAATTTCTACCATATGAAATGTCAATTGAACAAATTATACTCACAGCAATCTTTGACAAGCGCGAAATCGCCACTTTTTCAATTTGAAGGTTATATTTGTATGTGTAAGAAACAACTATAAATTTGAAAAAGTGGCGATTTCGCGCTTGTCAAAGATTGCTGTGAGTATAATTTTTTCAATTGACATTTCATCAAACTAAAAAAATGCAACAGTGCTGTGTGATTAGATCAATGTATAAACAAATCATTATCATATGGTAGAAATTTTTATTTAGTGAGCAGCTGCCCAAACCAAATGCAAATTTTCCATAGTCCACATAATGTCCATCTCAGACTAGTCCACATCTTTTCTGTCTAAACATACGCCCGGGGAAAAATCGCCCCTTTTTCCTGCTCTATTTTTAGAGCATTTTTCATAGCTAGTCTACCACTTTTTTAATTAAATTAAAAAATAGCCTAATAACAGAAGGGAAGCCATGTTGGCATTAATTTCTGGTCGATCTTTTGCAATTAACAAGGATTCCTTAATTAAGAGGTGTAAGTCAAAGGCGCTGTGACTAAGATTAATTGCAAAAGATCGCCCAGAAATTAATGCCAACATGGCTTCCCTTCCGTTATTTTTGTTTTAACCATTCTTCCGTGTCATGTCTTATTTAATTTTGTGACAGATTTTCGTGATATTTTTAAGTAATTCTGTGTTTCATTTAATATGTACATATTCTTCTGATAGTCTTTCTGTTTTAGCTTACTTGATAATGAGTACTGTGATACTCGAAACGTCGTAAGAAATAAAATGGATAAATGTTTGTTCGACTATTTTCTTGTTTATCATAAAACTCAAATTTCCAACTCGTCAGAACTTTCGTTGAAGAGTTAAATACACTCGCTTATAAATTTTTTTAAGTACCCTAATTTTTGAACAAACTATACTGAAGTGCGTTTGTAGCATAAAAAAACTTACTTTCGGCAATTTCTTCCAAATTCAGGGTTTGAATTTGTTCCATGGACATTATCTCTGGTATCGGACAAGATGAAAACTTCGCTACAAAATATAATAAAAAATCAAATACAGGTTTTGTTGTTTTATTTAGACAAATTTTGATATTTAAAAATTCTTGACACAAAACATCATGTTATGTTAAATGTAGTGGTGGTGTGATGGTGTCAATAATTATGTCCTATAACCTTTAAGGCTGGTTCATACTTATGTAAAAACGTCCTTTGGACAAAGTCCAAAAAACGTTTTTACATACGTTTATATGCTGTATTTGTCCTTTGGACTTTGTCCAAAGGGCTTTTTTGCATAAGTTTAAGCCTTTAGTTAACATAAAATATGCAGATGGAAGTTCTGTCGAAATACCAATAATTTGACTAAATTTTAGTTAATATACAAAATGAAACGTTAAACATATGCGTTAAAAACTAAAATTATGGGAACGGGACACGAGGGTACTGGACACGAGGGTACTGGACAAGAGGGTACTGGACACGAGGGTACTGGACACGAGGGTACTGGACACGAAGGTACTGGGCTTAAAAAAATTGCGTTCACCACAACCTCGCAGCAAAATCGATTCATTATGCAAAGGGGGACACGAGGGTACTGGACACGAGGGTACTGACGAGTAAAAAATATAACCTTCCCGCATAAAGCGGAATAAACTTATTGCATAACAATAGTTTATTATATTTAAATATAATTTAGTTTGTTTGACTGACTTATAAAAGAGGATTATAAAAATAAAATTATTGAGAAGACATAAAACAAAAATAATAATTTCATAACATTAAAACATTTTCGTGTAATTTGTCTACATTTTCGTGAATTTTTTTTATATAATAACTAGTTTTAAAAATCTTGAGAATCTATGAGACGACTTGAAAGATAATAAGCATTAAGGTTGCTGTTATGCTTTGATTGTGCTGTCAAAACATTTTTGTGGTTATTTTTCGTGGTGTGTTGAAAAAAAAAAGAATTCTTAAAAATGCTTTCGGAAAAAATAACTGCAGAAATAATTGCAAATAAAACATTTTAGTAAAATATTTTCCGAAATTGCTTACCTTTTTTAACAGTAAATTATTCGGTATTTTTAAAAAGCACACTATTATTGAAATATTATGATAAAGTTTAGCTTAATTTTTGGGTTTTGCTTAGGCTTAGGAAAATAAAGTTTACCGTGCAATGGGTTTTGAAGACTCCCAAAGATCCGTTGTTGGATTATTTAACTCACGACTCTATACTTAGATTTAAATGTATAAAATATCATACATGAAAAATTTAACAATTGTATGTTTTTGGGTTTTAAAAGCACATTTTGTTTGCTTTGTTCTAAATGATCAACATGTGTTCAAGTAAATTCACAAAGCTAGAAAGGGACTAAAAAAGCAAGAAGTTATTTTTTACATTTCTACTGCTAAAATCTATTTTTGCAGAAGTTATTATTTGTAAAGATTTTATCAAAAAAACTCATTTATTTTAATCAAGAGTCGATGAAAGGAGTTTAAATATAAAAAGGACAGCAAAAAAAAACTGAAACTCGCTTCGTATTTTCGTACGAGTATATGATTTAGAAAAAACAAAAATAGTAATTAAATAACTCCTTGGCGTTCTCATTCCACTCATGGTTGTTTAATAATAATTCTTTAGTTTTTTCAAAGGCAGGGTTTCGAAGCTCCAGAGATTCGGAGATGGCTTTAAACATTATCATTGTTTTTATTAAAAACCCATGGTATAAATTGTGTGTAATATAACCCTTAAAAATTTCATCTTTTAGTATGATGTTTTTTAAACAGTTTACGTAGTTTTTTGATTATTAAATTGCATTTATTTAAGCAAGAAAAAATGTTATTTATAATTAAAAACGAAACGACTTATGTAACGTTTAATTATCTTCACGTTCAAACGATTAAAATTTAGTTCGGTTCATTCAGTTTAAAAAATTTACATATTTGTGGCAAACGTAATTTTTCTTAGCTCAGTACCCTCGTGTCCGGTACCCTCGTGTCCAGTACCCTCGTGTCCAGTACCCTCGTGTCCAGTACCCTCGTGTCCAGTACCCTCGTGTCCTAGAATCAAAATTATAGATAGTTTAGCGTAAAGTTAAACCATTTTTGGTGTAAAAATGATACATATTAAAAAACCTCATTTGTTTTTGTAAAGGTCTTCCCTCAGTGTGTAACGCATTTTTTTTTATTTCACGTCAGGTTTTTAAGGACCCTCAAAATGTCATATAGTATTCGTGATCAGGTCATGTATGTTTTGCTCTGTGGGAATGTTTGTGGGAGGAGTTGTTTTAGGCAATTAGCGTAGAGATCTCCATTTTTTTCCTAACCACTTATTGACTAAAAGTGATACTTAACGTCCTAATTCCATAAAAAAATTTAACACTGAACAACTTCGTTTAAATTGGAGGGTTTTGACCATCGTGTTTATTTAAAACAAATGGCTTTATTAGACCACACTGAGAAAAAAAAATAAATCCCAATTTTCCTATAAAGTATTTCAGGTGCTTAACGATTATTTATTAAAAATGTTTCTTGTCTTTTTTTGCTAGCGCTGGGGTACCGTTCACGACAATTTTTTAGCGTCTCAATCCATTTTTTTTGTAAGTTTACAAAATAATACTGAAAAAAGCGTCTATACTTTTTTGTTATCAACCGCTTTCCAGTCTATTATACTAAAATTACTAAATTAGTTTTCAAAACATGTTGTGTTTTTTAAATCTTAAATGAGTAGATTTTTTGCTTTTTACTATTTATTTATAAACTTTTACCAGTTTGTGATTGCAAACGAAAAAAAAATTTTAATCACACCTCACGAAAGCAGGATTTTTGTTATTCTTGGAAATAAATTGGTGTATACAATTTTTTCTCAGTATTCGTGTTACATAAACAAATTGTGGTTGCATCAAACAGTGTTCGTGTTAAAAACTTGTTAACCAGTGGTACCGAAATGTTTTAATAACATTTTTTTAGAGCTGGAGCACTGGAGCTGTAGCACTGTTCGATCCAATCAAAATTTATTTGTTGTGGATTTGTTTATGTTTGTTTGTTTATTTGTTGTTGTTGTTGTTTGTTTATTTGTTTGTTTGCTTATGTTTATTTGACTTGTTTATATTTGTTTATTTTTAATTTTGGAGATTTCAAATTGAACGCTAGATTTCTAACTAAACAATATCTTTTATAAAAAAAGTACACCGTTTTAAAACGTAAACAAATATACGATGGACAGTTAGTTTCTTGTCTATACATTGTATGGGGCGTTATCTGGTAAAAAATAAAAAATTATTCTTCCCCTCGGTAAATTTTTCTCTCCTGAAAAACTATCCTTCTTAAAAACTTATATATTCCCCTCTATTTTCTACATTGTTGTTTGTTTGTTATAAAGTTTAAAGCTTAATTTTAAAGTTTTGCTAAGGCTGGTTAGAAAAACTAAGGTTTAAAATTGATTAAAGTTATTTTCGGGTTTCCTTATAATAACTTTATGAGTTTATAAATTTTATCATGACAAAAAAAATCACCATTTTAATTTAATAATGTGTTTTTAAAGAATGCCCAGAATTATATATTATAACCTTTATGCAAATTTTGAAGAAGGAAGAATATACTGGTAAAAAATTTCCCCCTAATTATAATGTTAAAACAGAAAATACAAACAAAAATTAAATCGTGAGTAAACAAATTTTAATGAAATTTATAACACGAAAATTGGTATTTAAGCTATTGAAATAATTTTTTTTTAAAAATTGAAAGTTAATGTTTTTTTAAAAATAAAAGTGAAAGAAAGTTTATTTAATGTACTCTACTAGGGAATGGATTAACCGAGAAAGAAAGAATGTACTGGGTTATGTTTTTTTGGTCGAGAAAAGTTATATGGAAAAAAAGAAAAAAAGGCTTACAAAAAAAAGTTATATGAAAAAACGAAAAAAAGGCTTACAAACCATTGTTATGGCTATAATCTATTATCGTTTTTTGCGTTAGTTAGTTTTTGTAGAACCATATATTCCATTCTATAACACTCATAGCTAATTTTAAAAATTATAAAATAAATTACCTTGTCCAAAGCTGATTTTCAAAAGATGAAATGCAGTAACAACAAAATAAATCCATTTGTAAACAAACATATTCTGGTTCTAAATGACAATTTTTCAAGAATCAACAAAAGTAAATATTATCTCAAACGCTAAACGCCGTTCCATACCCGCATCCTAAGCAAATTTTTAGAACCAACCAGTGTTTTTATCTAATTGGTTAGTTGCAGCATATAATTTCTTTTGATTTTAGAACGTTAAAACAGTGTATTATATACTCTGCCAATAAAGCCGTTAAAAAAGCTTTAACAAAATTCTTACAAATATAAACCAGCATTTTTTTGTAATCTTAACTTATATTGCTTAAATTTTTTTTGTATTTTTTATAATAGCAGTAGCAGATGTGTTAGCAGGTCTCCGCCCTGTTTTTATCACTGCAAAAGTTAATTGTAGTATTACCTTTTTATGGTTTAACTATTATTAATTTTAACCTTTATAAAATTCTAAACGATTTAAATATATTTAGAGCACATTCAAAACCGCCGAAAATTGTTTATTTATAAAATGTTGTAGAAGTGTTTAAAAAGTTATGTCTCTTAAAGTTGCGGAACACAGTGAAACTTCTTGCCTTCGATTTTAATGATTTTTTTGTAAAAACCTTACACCTACCCCTAATAGTCAATTCACCGAAATTTAATGTGCACCACACCTTTAATTGAGAAAAAAGGAGCTCCGAAGTTCTTTGCGTTTTAACTGTCCGAAACTTTGAAGACTGATATTAGACACATTATTAATTAGAAGTGTAAAAACTATTATGCTTAAATGATCAAGATTAAAAAGAAGATTTTGCATTCAAAACCATGGACTGAATACCTAGCTTTTTTAGCCCAAGCTAAGCGCTTTCTAAAATACAAACTATATTTATCATTAATCATTACAAATTTTAAGGGTGTGTTCCTATCCTATGTTTTTTTTTTCAAAACAAATTTTTTTAGATATATGTGTTTTGATCATGGGAAGATTAGAGTATAATCTTTCTTACTATGTCTGAATTATATTTGTCTGACCTATTAAAATTTTAAAAGACGCAGAAAATCAAATAAAATTGCCTGTTTTACGTTTTTGCAAAGAATGAATTGAAATGCATGATTTTTTAAGTCTCTCCTTTATAAAATTATATCTGGCTGACCTCGTAAGTTTGTGTTAGAGACTTGAGCGGACCGATTAAAATTTTGCAGCTGTGACGTTTTTTAAAAAGAAACGAATAATAACGCATAAATTTAAAAATTTTCGTTTTTTCAGAAAAAACGCAAAAATTAGTTAACTTTATTCTTTAAAAAAATTGCTTTTTTTGTACCAAATTGAGCAATTTGATAAATAATTGTTAAACTATGGTACTTAATTTTTAAAATAAAACGTTTTTGCTAAAAATGTTTTTTATCATTTTATTGTTAAATACACGATTTGTTACTGTAAATCATCGAGGTCAGCTAGGTTTTATTTACCTGTAGTCAATTCTTTATAAAACTGCTATTTATATTATAAAGTTTGTAATTTATTAAGTATTTGTTAAAAACAGGTATTTATTCTTTTATATTAAACCGTTTTTACTGCATACATTTTAAATATTGTAGTCGATATAATACTATGCAATTAATCGAAGTCAGCTATGTTTCAATTGCCTAGTTTATTTGGAAGTTCATTTTAGTTGGAATCTAATTGGTACGGGGTCTTTAGAGCCACATGCAGAGAATTTGGAGCCATGGAAAATTTTTAGGAACTTGGAGCCACGGAGCAATGGGAACTTGGAGCCTTTAAGAAAAAATTCGTTTGGGGTTAGATTTAGGCTTCGCTTAGGCTTAGGTAAGCGTTTTAGCGATTTTTATTTTTGGCTCCAAGTTCCCAACTTACGGCTCCAAGTTCCCGACTTACGGCTCCAAGTTCTAGCTCCAAGTTCCCAAGGCTCTATCGACCCTAAATCATCTAATTTACAAGAATAAAATGCAAAATTTAAAAAAAGGCAGTTATTTAAAAAATCTTGGCTATGCTAAATTAATGATTATAAACAACAATAAATAAATGGCATTGGTTTGATTGGTTATCTCATAATCTCCAGGTTTAATTTTGTACACAACTGGACCATTTGATTTACCAATCGCTCTTTTTATTCAAATGACTAATTAAAAACAGGAAGAAAGTTGGGAGAAAAACATTGCCCCGAATGTGTGTATAGAACTGCGTTCAGCATTCTGGGCACTTGGCGCCTGGTTTATTTAAAAATTGAAATATAAAAAATCAATTAATTTGAAAACAAAAGACATGTATTGGACCGACCCATAAGACCACGAATCGTTTCAAAGAAAGCAAAATAAAGCGAAAAATCCCGCGTTAGAAATTCAAATTTTTTGGCAATTATCTAAAGTATGTACCTATAATAAGGTCAGTTTTTATGGGTTTAGTTTTGTTTTCTAAGTTTTTGCGATAAAATAATAACGGTAAGGTAAGGTATAATTTTTACCTCTGCAACAGACTATAGAAAATTTTATTCTAATTTAATAAACAAGTTTTCGCGTTAAACTTTGTTTCGAATAATAAAAAGTTTGTACAAGTTTATGATTGGTTAAACGCGATTAAAAAAACATACTTATTGCATTATTTTATGACGACAAAAAAAACTTTTACGTTTATGGCTAAACACATGTAACATTTAAATAAAAAAAATTAGAAGGTAATAATTTTTTAATAGTTTGAAATCAAACAATTGTTTTATTTTAATTGTTTGTCTACCCCCTAGGTTTTTCTTTTTGATTCAAACATAATTACAAAAACATCCCTAATTCTTGTTAACGTAACGTTTATAAAAAATAGCATGATTTTGTTATTTTATGGAATTTTTTTGTGCTTTGTTTTTGATCGCTAAATTTTAATTTTTTAATCCATAAGCTTAAAGGTGCGGTGCGGAGTCAAACTTTTTGTCTTCGATTTTAATAATTTTTGAGAAAACCTTACCCCTGCTCCCAATAGCCTACAAAAACTTTTTCAACAAAATATCTCCAGTGGTTCAGGAGTTATGTCCCCACAAAACTGGCGTTTTTGGACAATTCTGTACGCGAAGGATTGCTCAATGAGTATTACAATTTAAATTACAAAGTATATTTTCAAAGAAAGCGGCTATTGTTTTCTTTAATTTGATACCTTGATCGTTAAAATTAGTGCAGCATTTGTCGAAATATTGCGTTTCTCGTACAAAAAACACTCGATTTTTTCGCTAAAAACACGAAGTGAAGGAAAAAAAGGCTGAGCAAACTTGACAAAATCACTCCCATCGTTTGGTGTTTTTAACGAAAAAGTTACGAGTTTTTTGTAGGGAAAACGCAATATTTCGACAAAAATTGGACCAATCTTAACGATAAAGGTACAAATTAAACTAAAAAATAGCCGCTTTCTTTGAGTGTATACTTTGTAACGTAAATCGTTATACCCATTGACTGCGCACCGAACCTTTAAGAACAAATTATGAAGCTTATATAACTCTCAAACCTTTTTTTATTAAAAAAAACCTTTCTTTTTGTTCAATTCGTACGTAGTTTCCCTGTTATACTGCTCTTTTTTATGTTACTGTTAATGTTGCGAGTTTAATAAAATTATACGCTTGTTTTGATAGAATTGACAATCTACAATTATGGAAAAATTGGGTAACAAAATATTTTACGTACAGCGGTGTGCTTATTTAAAAACCCGAATTTTATGGGTTTGTAAATCAGTAAAATATTTTAAGCTTTTATAAATTTATTCTGACAATAATGACTAAAATTATGCTTCATAATTTAAGCTATAAAAGTTTGAATAATTCTACGGATTTCAAAATATAGTAAAATCGAATTTTAAGAAGCACAACCCTGGATGGAAAAAAGTGCTAAATTGTGAAGTAAATTTATTTTAAATTTAACTATAGGCAAATAAAAACTAGCTGACCGCGATAATTTCAGTATTGAATTGACTATTTAACAACAAAAACATTCAAAATTTTTAACAAAAACGGTTTATTAATAAGGATCAAAACCCATATTTTCATTTATTTAATTTCAAATCAAATTACTTAATTTCAAACCGAAATGCAAATTTTTTAAGGGCTAAAGTCGGTTAATCTTTTGTATATCTATATATAAATAGACGTAATGTCTGTGTGTGTGTGTGTGTGTGTGTGTGTGTGTGTGTGTGTGTGTGTGTGTGTGTGTGTGTGTGTGTGTGTGTGTGTGTGTGTGTGTGTGTGTGTGTGTGTGTGTGTGTGTGTGTGTGTGTGTGTGTGTGTGTGTGTGTGTGTGTGTGTGTGTGTGTGTGTGTGTGTGTGTGTGTGTGTGTGTGTGTGTGTGTGTGTGTGTGTGTGTGTGTGTGTGTGTGTGTGTGTGTGTGTGTGTGTGTGTGTGTGTGTGTGTGTGTGTGTGTGTGTGTGTGTGTGTGTGTGTGTGTGTGTGTGTGTGTGTGTGTGTGTGTGTGTGTGTGTGTGTGTGTGTGTGTGTGTGTGTGTGTGTGTGTGTGTGTGTGTGTGTGTGTGTGTGTGTGTGTGTGTGTGTGTGTGTGTGTGTGTGTGTGTGTGTGTGTGTGTGTGTGTGTGTGTGTGTGTGTGTGTGTGTGTGTGTGTGTGTGTGTGTGTGTGTGTGTGTGTGTGTGTGTGTGTGTGTGTGTGTGTGTGTGTGTGTGTTCCCTAACTCCTCCCTAACCACCCAACGGATTAAGGTGAATGAGGTATCGTTAGAAAGCTTATACTGGACAACGCGTTTTCACCAGAGGGGGGACTCTATGGATTTTGGAACTTAAATAATTTTTTGACTCAGAATTGGCTCAAACTTATATAAACGAGTAATTAGGCAATGTAAAGCCAGAATATCATGATTTTTGGAAAAATAAACATGAACATCTTTATACCGGACAACGTTTTTTCATTAAAGAAGGGACCTTGCTCACCAATCACAAAAGGGATTGGGCTAAATGAGATATCATTGCAAAGCTTACGGTCCGGAGAATGTCATAAAGAGGTTGAAATGTAGAAAAAAATCTGCATGGACATCTTTAGCCTGGACAAAACATTTTCACAAAAAGGGGAAACCTATGGATTTTGGAAAGTGAAATTTTTTAGTCTTTGAATTGGCTCAAACTTATTGATAAGAGTAATTATCCAATATAAAACCAAAATGTCATGTTTTTTGGTATGATTAACATGGACATCTTAATGCTGCACAACGTTTTTTCACTAAAAAGAGGAACGACCTTCCTCCCCAACCAGCAAAAGGATTGGGCTAAATGAGATATCATTGCAAAGCTTACAGACAGGGAAATATCATAAAGGTTGAAATTAAAAAAAATTGCATGGACTTCTTTTGGTTGGACAACACTTTTTCACAAAAACAGGGCCCTATGGACTTTGAAAGTTGAAAAAATTTTTATCTTCAAATTGGCTCAAACTTATTGGTAAGAGTAATTCACCAATGTGAAACCAGAATATCATGTTTTTGGAAAAATCAAAATGGACATCTTTATGCTGGACAACTTTTTTTACTAAAAGGAGTAATGACCTTTCTTCTTAACCAAAAAAAGGATTGGACTAAATAAGATATCATTGCAAAGCTTGAATTTTAAGGAATGTCATAAAAGGGTTGAATTTTTCAAAAAATAAATAACAAGGATATTTTTATGCTGGACAACGCATTTTCACCAAAAAGGAGGACCCTTCTCCTCAACCACAAAATGGATTTTGCTAAATGAGGTATCATTGCAAAGTTTACAGTCTGGAAAAAGTCATAAATGGGTTAAAATTTTTAAAAAAATAAAATGGACATCTTTATATTGGACAACATATTTTTATCAAAGATGGAAGAATCTGTCTTCCCAACCACAGAAAAAATTAGGATAAATGAGATATTATGGGAAACCTTATAGTTCAGGGAGCATCATAAGATGGTTGAAATTAGTAAAAAATTAACATCTTTATGCTGGACAACATATTTTCACCAAAAGAGGGAATGACCCTTCTCCCCAACTAAAATTAAAGTTGGTAACTGAGGTATCACTGTAAAGCTTACAGTCACGGAAATGGCATAAAAGGGTTGAATTTTAAAAAAAAATTGTAAATGAATATAAAAAATGCGGGAAAAATTATTTGTCAGCCGTATGGCAGACACGGGCTACTTGTTTTGTGAAAAAGTGGAATTATAAAAATTTAAGTTCTTATGTGCTTTTTAAAAAACGTCATATCATAACCGCACAATTTTAATTGGTCCGCTTATGTCTGCATTTTGATATTCGTGGTCAGCCAGAAATAATTCAATCAAAAATATATAGCAATAAAAACGAAACATTAGTAATTTGTTAGTGATAAAAACAACCACCCTATTTAGTTGATGTAACCAATTTAATAGTTAACATAGGTTACTAGCCATTTTTGTAAATCTTCTTATGTATTTTGGTAAAAACTACTAAATATTTTAAGGGCCCCAAACGACAACTTTTTAGTAGTTTTTTTATCAGTATATTAGTAATAAACTACTATTTTGGTTTAGAGAGTACATAGAACACAACAAACTTCGCACTTTATTATGCAGAAAAATTTTTTAGACCGCAAAAACAAGTTAAGCATCTTTTTTAAAGGCGCTAAATATTTGTATCGCAATGGATGAATCCCAGGTAAAAAATAATTCGCATAAGCATAGTTGCCGCGCAGCTGATTGGTCGTTTCGTATGATATTTAGTTCGGTTGAGTACTTTTAGTTGTTTTGCGTGGTTTCCAATAAAATATTAAGGTGCATTCACAGTTACGAACGCAAGACTTTCCAACAGTATGCAAATTACTTTTAAGTTGGGTTCATCCACTCAACACCCTATTGGAGAGAAAAAGATTGCAGTTTTATTAAAAAAGTAATTTTATTAGTATATAAAGAAAGACTGATATTTTGGTATATAAATATCTAGTTACGAAACGTTCAGCACCTAGCTTTATGAATCCAATTTAAATTAAATGTGTGTTCTCTAAAATGTATTTAGCAATATGTCAATTTTTTTTAAAAAACAATTTAGCTGCTTTTGATATCAACTACATATAATTCCAAGAATATCTGTCTTCTCTATATAAAGCAATAAAATAATCACATTTGCACAAGCAATCACTATGTTTATGAAACAATTAGTTAAGTTTAGTTTTTAGTTTCTGTGACTGACTGGTTTATTCACTTTTTATTTTTGATGGATTAGAAATATGTAGCTGTCACAAAAAGAATCACAGTCCCAGTTGTTTATTACAAAACGGTATTTTTTTAAAGTCATTGGAAATGTTTCCACCTTTCAAAATGTTTTCAAAGTGAATTTGATTATGTGCGGAGTGTGAATCATTTTTGTAAAAACCAAATTTATTTGTATGTTAACAAAGCAAATTTAATCAAACCAAAACAGAATGGATCCTTGACTGTGATACTTTTTAACAAACACAACGACATCAAGCAAAAAACCTATTTCTAAAAAACATTAATTATTTATATTTTGTGCAAAAACTTTAATTTGTCATCATTTCTCACATTTACAAAAAATAACATCCATTGTACTGCTAGGTAATATTTTTTGAATTGCTGAAAGTATTATAAAAAGATATTGTATAAGCAACGCGAAAGTATGACAGGGCGATTTCGCTTCTACTTTAATTAGAGAAGTGAATAAATTTTAAAATTTAGAACCTGCTACTTATTATTATTTCCACTCTCATTCCATACATAAACTAAACCACTTCAGCAAAATTAGACTTAGATTAACAAAATAGCCTTAAGATATTGGCAATTTTTATTGAGCTACTTTTCATCCATGTTTTTAGTATGGAACTATTAATTAAAATCAAAATTTTAAAAACAAAAGAAAAATTTTGTGACCATTCACAAAAAGTCAGCAACAGTTAATAAACCCGATATTCATAGAATTTTTGACTGGGTCAACATCATCCGTTTGTCTTAATGATCAAACTTTAAACTTATTCCACTAACCTCGTCCAATATTTTTTGCAGCGTTGAACATAATCAAGCTGTTTTGACAAACATCTATTTTTTTGATCAGCGATAAACTTAAATTCAAGCATTGCAAATGTAACATTTGCTAACAGTGGATTACAATCAATTCCAATGAGTATTCCACTTGTTTGTTTAAAAATACATAATTAGCGAATTTAACACTTTAGTAAGGTAAGGTAGGTTAAGAGTAAGGTTACTTTTTTTTGCTTTTTTGATCAACGTACCCAAACCCAACCAGCCACGCCGGTCGCAACCAGAGAAGGGTCGCTGGTTCAAGCCCAGCTCCAAGCCCCAATTTTTCAATTTAATTGGAAAAGTGGGTCTTGAAGCAGTCTACAGTAATATTTCCTAAATAATAAATTTAAAAAAAAGAATTGAAACGTCATAAATAAAGCAATGATTTTTATTTTTGCCTTTAGACCGTGCCTTTAAGGTGTGGTACAGAGTCAAACTTAAATTTTGATGATGTTTTGTGAAAATCTTACCTTCGCCTCAAATACTTCGAAAATTTTTTTACTCAAAACATTTTCACGTGTTGGATGTGAGCTAACAACAAACTACCGCCAAATAGCCGCCAAACCGCCGGCTATTAAAAACTAAGGTTTTAACTCAGTTATATGTAATTAAGAAATGTTAATCTTATATTTACATCTTTAAACAATTTTTATAGTAGAAAATCTGTTTTTTTTTATTCTACAAAAAAATTGAAAACAAAACCGATTTGTTTTTCTTCACGGAGATCTCCTTTTTAGAATATAGCTGAGCAGACTATAGCCTATTGCGCCGTGGGGCATTTTGCTTCAGCAGCATAGCTATCAATATAAAAACAGTTACCAATTTTCAGCGCGCGCCGCGCGAACTCTTCATCGCGCAATATAGGCTAACTCGGTTTTACACGACTTTTTTTACTCGACTTTTATTAAGGTTAAGCCTATGCGTTCCTAAGCCTAAGCGAAGCCTTAAAAACAACCTAAACTTTAACAAATAGCTGCGCGAAGAAGGTTTAGGTTGTTTTTAAGGCTTTGCTTAGGCTTAGTAACGCGTAAAAGTTGAGTTAAAAAAAGCTGAGTAAAAAAAGTCGAGTAAAACCGACTTTATATTTATAACACCATTTTTGTAAATTTGAAAGTTAGAAAAATAAACTATGAACTAGTTAAAACAGTCTTATTATAAAATTTTTTTACTTTAACGCCTTAGTTCCTAAGTGGCGGCAGTTTGGCGGCGGTTTGGCGGCAGTTTGAAGGTAGATTTGGCGGCGCACATCCAACACGTAACATTTTCAGTGTTTCAAGAGATAATATTTTTTTGATAAACCTTTTTTGATGATTCTGTACTTTAAAGATTTTTTATTAGGTATAAAATTTAATTTGCAAAAAAATGCACGTAAAGAAAGCGGCAATTTTATACTTTTTTGATACCTTGATTATTAAAATTGGTGAAGTATTTGTTAATATATTGCGTTTCTCTAAAAACACCCTGCAATTTTTGCAACCCTTGCAAGTCAAGGAAGTGATTGGTGGAGGCAAACTTAAGCGAGTTTTACGACTTCCTAGCGAGTAGCGTTCGTGGCCCAGTTGATAGTGTGTTGACTATTGTTGTAAAAAGTAATGATTTTCGAATATTTTAAGAAAAAGTAAATTAAAAAAATTTAATTTAATTAAAGTAAGAGTAAAAGTAATTTGTGATTTTTTAATTTAAGTAAAATAAAAGTAAAAGTAACGGTCAAACTTTTCTTTAAGTAAAGTAAAAGTAAGACCTATTCTTTTAAGTAAACATAAAAGTACAATAAAACTAATTTTGAAAAGGAGAAAAACACCGGTTTTCGGAGATTCAGAGCTTTTTTTAAAAGTTTCTTGCTATTTTTATATATAAATTTTCATTTTATTAAGTTTTTTGGTAAAAAACTTTTTGGTGCAGCTTAAAAAACTTTTTTCTGCCACTTATTTTCAACAAGCTCATAGGAAATATACTCGTTGAAATTACATAAATTTTACTTAAATTAATTTAAGTATTTGCAGGAAAAAATCCGAGTAAGAGTAAAAGTAATTCAATTTTCAAAAGTCGAGTAAAAGTAAAAGTAAAAGTAAATGAAATTTTAAAAGTCGAGTAAAAGTAGTCCAAAATCCCTTACTTTTATTAATTTAAGGTCTCTCCGGACAGTTTTTGTTGCAGAGCGTTCAGTAGTAAACCAATTGCAAAAAAAAGTTTCCCATTTTTATTTACACACAATTTATTTTTTAATTATTATACTTATAGAGTATTATAATATTTTAAGATTTTCAAATGACGAAAATTTGACTAATTGGCGAAAAGCAGGCAACAAATCCTGTTTACAATAATGATAATTTTTGAATTTATGTGAAATAAATTTTTAAAAGTATAAAAAAATAAAAAAAACAATAAAATTTAAAAAAAAATGTGGCCAAATATGTTTTATGTGGGAATCGATCTCGGGACCTTTTAAAAATTTGACGACGCGCTAGCCGACTATGCCACTGCTACCATGGGATAATGAGCTCTAAAAGCGATTTATAAACAAACCCTCTCAAAAAAAATTGATAAAACGCACGACAAAACTATTTATGCGTTAAAAATACAAAAGATATTATGGCCTTCCGAAAATTGTAAATTTCCATAGAAATATACTATTTGAAACTTTAAATTTTACCAAATTAAATTAAATCGAAGTTGCACCGAAATTTTGAAAAAATTAACCCCCATTTTTCACGGAAAATTGTATATTAAACCATAAATACAACAGTATTTAATTTAATTTTAAGGGACGTGAAAAACGGTAACGGTGTCTCTCTATTGGAAGTATTTTTTTTAATAAATAGCGAGCAGCAAATATTTTTAAGGGTTTTAAAAAAAATTCATTGCAATTTGATTTTTAATATCAATTATTTCAATACTTACAATAATATAATGAATTTTCACTTTATAATCGTGATATTTCTGCCTTTTTAACACTCATATAAATTTTTAAGTGAAATATTACTGTATTTCACGAGATCTCGTATGCCAAAGATCGAGATTTTCCATACTTTAAAAAAACTGTCCGGAGAAACCTTAAGTAAAAGTAAAAGTAACTTTTTAGAACACTAAAGGTAAACACAACGGGGGTGCAACAGTTGTTCGTTGGATTAAAAAATGCCCCCCATTAAGTAACCATTCAAATCACGTGAATCCGACGTTATTGTATCAGCCAATTAGATTCGATTTAGTACCAAGTATTTGTTTGACGTCAAAATTCTTGTGACTTGAATAGTTACTTAATGGGGGCATTTTTTAATCCAACGAACAACTGTTGCAGCCAAGTTGGGTTTACCTCCTTTAGTGTTGACTTGGTCTGCATTTTACCGAATTCGTGCACGGGTTAATACATTTTTTGATTTTCCATGAAATTTGTTTTTTTTTACAAAAAAAAGTCTGTTTTGGTCTGTTTTAAACTAATAATTTTGGTTTAGCGTTCTCTGCCAATTCACCTTTGACAGATTTCACAGATTTTATGAAAAACTCAAATTATAATGCAAATTTATACACAATCAAATATGATTTATATAGCCTTAAAGGAGCACTGTCACAAATAAAAAAAGTTTTTTAATACTGGACAGATCCGGATGAAATTTAAAAATGTTGTAGCTTGTGTTCTGAGAAAGCTAAATACCAAATTTGAAGCAAATCAATTAAATATTAAAAAAGTTATTGGCAAACGGCGATATAGAGCAAAATGCACAACACACAAACACCAAACATCAAAAACCACGCACTTTAACACAGTACGGACGGAAAATTCGGTAAAACCACGTGTACTTTAATGCGTATTACGGTAATTGGTATTTAATGTAATATCAATTACCGTAATTTAATGAAGGAATAGTGTATGACGAAAATGAAAATCGTGCGGTGAAGTTCCTATTGAGTTATACTAATCTCTGTTTTTTTTTAGCGATACTGGAAAATTTTGACAAAAAAATTTTTGTTTGCGCTCTTATAACTATCGAACGCGCCGCGATCAATATGCAAATATCTCGCGTTAAGGTCCTTGTACTTTTGGCTACCTCTTGAAAAAAATTTTCTAAAAACTGTGGGTGGTTAGCTCCAAAACCCCCAAATTTAGGGTCAATTTTTTTCGGCCAAATCTCTAACTTTTTACCATATGGGTCCTTACGTTTGAAATTTTTTGTGCAGATTGCCCATATTTTTCTGAGCTCAAAAATGTATAATTTGTTAGGGGTAACCTACCTGGGTCGGGTACCCCGAAAGCAGAAAGGGGGTCAATTTTACGATTTTTCCTAAAAATCTTTGTATGGGGGTAATAGGGCATATTTTGGCATCATGCTTAAGAACTGTTTGAGCCACAGGTTTGAGATCGGAGGGATTTATGCGGAATTTGAAGCTCTACATTTTGGTGATAGCCCCAAAGATTTTTTCATGCCCTAAGGCACTGCAATGGCTGACCCCTTTAAATAAAACTTTTGACAAAGCCCATCTACTTAGGCGAGTAATATATCATTTTAAAGCTCTCGGCGTGCTGATTTGCAAAATATAAAAAAATTGCTTTGAACGGTCAGGTAACCAAAATACAGACCTCTTTGTACCCCCAAAATTAGTAAGGGGTGTTTTTTTGTTTTTATTATTTATAAGCCGTGTTTATAATCGTTTGAAAGCTCTATGCGTGCTGATTTAAAAATATTAATTTTAAGCTAAATTTTTTTATGGTTACCCTGTTACAAACCCCCAAATACCCCCGAATTTGAAAAAATGGTAATTTTGCCATTTTTTTATTTTAAGTGACGTGTTTTCACTCATATCAAAGCTCTCGACACGCTGATGCCAAAAAATTATTTTTAACTCGATTCACTCAATGATTACCATTTTTACAACCCATAATGTACCTTCAAAAATTTTTAGGGGGTAATTTTTACATGTTTATTGTAATGCCGTCATGTTTATACTCATATTAAAGCTTTCGACACGCTGAACTCAAAAATATAAATTTCAACTCGATTCACTTATTGGTTACCATTTTTACAACCCATAATGTACCCCTAAAAATTTTTGGGAGTACATTGTGGATTGTAAAAATGGTAACCATTGGGTGAATCGAGTTAAAATTTATATTTTTGAGATCAGCGTTTCGAAAACTTTAATATGAGTATAAACAAGACGGTATTACAATAAATATATAAAATGACTCGCTAAAAATTTTTGGGGGTACATTGTGAATTGTAAAAATGGTAATCAATAAGTGAATCGAGTTGAAATTTATATTTTTTATATCAGCGTGTCGAAAGCTTTAATATGAGTATAAACAAGACGGTATTACAATAAATATATAAAAATGACCCGCTAAAAATTTTTGGGGGTACATTATGGGTTGTAAAAATAGTAACCAATGGGTGAATCGAGTTGAAATTTGTATTTTTAAAATCAGCACGCCGAGAGCTTTAAAATGATATATTATTCGCCTATGTAGAGAGCCTGTGTCAAAAGTTTTATTTTTAGGGGTCAGCCATTGCAGTGCCTTAGGGCTAGGCATCAAACGGCGCCCTGGCCCCGGCTCCGACTTGCCCCGGCACTTTTTTCTCGCCCGGCCCCGATCCAGGCCTCACAAACGCAATTTTCTCTACCCCGGCTCCGGCCACGGCCCCGGCAATTTAGCTGTGAAATCAACCAGGGCTAATCAGAGTAAAGACCCCTAAGAATACAAATTTTAAAGCACTTTTTACAATTTTAGACAGTTATAAATATATGAAAGTTTATTTAAAGAACTAATGTAATCGCTTTAATATGAGGATATTTATTATTTATATTTTAAGATTTTATTAAAACTATATTTTGGTAAGATTCTTTATTTAATTATTAGTCATTATTCTAAAAATTTGAAGACTTTTTGAGCATTAAAAACCCTTTTGTAGATTTTATTTACAAGATTATGGTTTGGCAATAGAAGTCCATTTATGAGACGTATACAATAAATAATAGAGTTATTATAATATCATTGTTTATATCAAAAATAAATAACCCAACAGAATTTTGAGCTATGTGTACAGTAAATTGCTTAACTAAATTTAAAAGAGAAATGATGCACATCTTACTTTTCGGCACAAGCTACTTTCTGTGCACCCAACAAAAATTTTCTCGAACATCGATATGCTGTACACCAAATTAGTTTTTCTGACGTGTTTACAAAATCGCCGCGTACAAAAATTTAGCAGAAATCGCTAATAATTCCTATTAAATTCGCTCATGTGTGAGTTTTTCTATGAAAGTTTATTGTACAACTGGACATTTGTTTGGATTATATTATATTCTTACTTTTATTTTTAGGTGTTATTGAAACTGTTTTAAAATTTAGTGATGCTAAAATATTTTTAAATAAAAAAAATTCAAGTTAATTTCTTGTTTTTATTTTAGCATTTTTAAATTTATTGCTGAAACTACACTGGTATTCATAAATTTTGTCTAGGGTCTATTCGGACTGGGTCCGCTTGTTTTGGCAGGAAAACCCTGCGGAGTCAGTCCACCTTTTTTTAGCAAGTTTAATATTTTTATACAGCCCAAAACACACCAAACTTGAATTTTTTAAACAAGAATTTAGTATGAACTGTTTGTATTTAATTTGGAAAAAGTTTTCGAATAAAATTTGTTTAAAAAATCAATTAATACGTGTCAAAAATTAACGATATTAAATACTGGACACAGTCCACCCGGTCCAGAGTTTTCTTGGCAAAAGTTACGGACCCAGTTCGTATAAACCCAGTCCAAAATTTTATGAATACCAGTAAAAGTGCTAGGTATTTAAAAAGAAATTTTAGTAAAAATTATCTTTGAGCTTTTATTTTAAAAACATTTGCTAATTTAGTTTAAGGTTTTTATAATTATATTTTTAATAAAAGTAAGCATATATAACCCTAAAATGGTGAAAACCTAATTTTTAAACAACAAATTTGCTGAAAATTTGAATTTGTGCGACTTTAATACTGAAAACCTGCCATTTTCTTCTGTTTCATACGCGCACTGTTGTTTTTTTTTAAATTAATTTTTAACGCAATTTTTAACACAGTGTTAGTGTTTTGCAGTGCATATGAGAGCTTTTCTTCCACTTTTGCGTGAAATGCATTTCACAAAAAAACGGGTATTGACAGCAAGAAAAATCTCTGCGTAAGAAATCAGTGGTAAGTCGCGAAAATCAGTGGTAAACAGAAAGTCGCGTGCGTTAGAAATGTTGCGTTTTTTTTCTTGCACAATTTTATTCAAAAACTTATTGAATACTTGGAAATTTTCTTGGACCATATGTTTTAGATAAATCTCGAGAAATTACAAAAAGTAGTGCAAAATCACAAAAACAATTTCATTGCAAAAGTTCACGTGACATTGATTTTATGATTTTTGGCTAAAAAATAAGTTAGCTAATTAAAATGACTAAAACTAACAACTTGAAACAAGCTACATGTAGAAAGCAAACATAGTCGCTTGTACTCGCAATAATTTAATATTATTTTACCTTTTACATCTAAAATATTTTTTAATTTAAAAAAGTGGTAATGAAGTTTTAGAAATGTTCTAACAATTTAAAATAAAAAGGTGCGTTTTAACTACTCCTGTGTGTTTAGACCGAAAAATGTTGAATAGAGGCATGTAAGTGAAGTTCTAAAAAATATGTTTTTTTAAAATAATATCCTTAAAGACTAGCATTTTTTAGATTTAGAGTTAAATTTCTACAATTATCAACATATTCGATTTATTGTAATATAAAGAAATTTCGCTATTGTCAAATAATTTTTTTATATGGGCATCTAATTTTGATTTTAGTTCCTTTAACACGTTTTGGTTTTTTAATCAAACCATACTCCCCATATAAAAATGCTTTAGCTCCTGCTCTATTTTTAGAGCATTCTTTAAAATTAATAAAATTGGTATGCGGGATTAGATACAATATTGCTTTAAACTTGAATATATTTCTAATACTTACGTAAAGTGTATACTACTGTTGTAAAAGTTATATTTATTTTTACTTAAACATATAAAAGTAACGAATTTTTTATTACTTTTACTTGAATTTTAATCCTTTGGAATTTTTTTCGTCCAAAAACCGCTACAAATCTGCAAAAGATATATTGCGTCAGTGCTGCAGTGTGTGAAACTCTGTGGTTCTCGAAGATCGTTGACTAAGTGTAACATTGAGCAGCAGTGGCGTAAAATTCTTTCTGCGGATTTGTAGCGGAATGAGTACCAAAGGGTTAAATTTCACTTACTTTTACTTTTACTCTTACTCTTCGGATTTTTTCCTACAAATACTTAAATTAATTTAAGTAAAATTTAAATAATTTCAACAAGTAGATTTCCTATGAGCTTGTTGTAAAATGAGTCTCAGAAGAAAGTTTTTTAAGCCGCTAACACGCTAAACACTATTTACTTAGACTAAAAAACTTAAAATGAAAATTTACGCAAAAATATAGCAAAACACATTGGAACGGAGCTCTGGAGCTCCAAAAATCGACGTTATGCTTCGAAAAAAATTAATTTTATTTTAATTTTCTTTTACTTTTACTTAAAAAATAGGTCTTACTTTTACCTTACTTAAATAAAATTTGGACCGTTACTTTTATTTTTACTTTACTTAAATTAAAATACCACTAATTACTTTTACTCTTACTTTACTTAAGGTAGAACGATACAGTTGCAAAAATTTCACCAATTTTCCCAAAAACATGTTCTCGGGGGTTTTTGGAAGTCCTGATGACGAATCCTACCTCCTTTTTTCAATTTGATCCCCCAGGGGCACTAGAAGGGTTGCTACCCCCTTGGGGGGGCATTCTGACTATATAGCAGTTTAACTTCAAAACCACCTCAAAAAACGTACTCGATGTTGAATACAGCATTGAATAATGAACACTTTTTTTAATTAAAAACTGAAAAATAAAAAAAATTATTTTGATGGCCAAAACATAGCACACGGGGACTAAACTCCAGAGGTGCGGAATTACAGTCCGACGCTCTAACCACTTGGCTACTGCTCCGTCCTTCTTAAAAGCTAATTTTAAACAAACGTTTAAAAATGTAGTTTCCCGACGTTAAATCAAAAAAAATATAAACGAAAGTTTAGTCATTTGATAGGAATTAGTTTGTTCGCAACTTTTAACACAGAAGTTGTACCATTATTCTGAGCCAGTTTTTAAGGAAATCTCTACTATCACTTCTTTTTATTTTTTATTTCAACAATTTTAGCAATAAAACGAAGTTAAAAAACTTCAATAGTAGGAATTTCGCTGAAAATTTTTCTGGGCATGTACATTTGGTGTATTTAACTTGAGTTAAATTTTTATTACGTAATATTAACTCTGGTTCTGTTAAATTTGGAATAACTGTTTTAATGCCTTTCTTCAACGAAGCATATCTCGGCGTGGAATAGTCCACCAAATATGTTAAGGATACTGAACTGACCGGAAAAAATATTCTTTCTTCCAACATATAGTTTGCTTCTGTCCGTCACGTAGGCCAGGAGTTATACACGAAAACCGACAGGGTATCCTAACTGTATCGTTCTACCTTTTAAAATTACTTTTTACTTTTTCTGAAAACAATCAAAAATCATTACTTTTTACAACCGTAGTGTATACTAAATATAATAATAATTTAGGTTTAAAAGAATCGAAATATTCAATTTTTTTGTTCTGCTTGAAAAAAACTTTGTGTATTAAAAAAATAAGTTTTTCTACTTACACAAGTGCTTAAATTCTAAAATGTGACTATTAATTACCTAAAACAAATAATTTACAGTAAAAAATTAGCATTTTTGAAAAAAACGACCAAAATTACAAATTCTGCTCAATTTTTAGCCTGCACCGGCCCCGACCCCGGCCTCTACCGGGGCAAAATTTTCTACCCCGGCCCCGGGCCCGGCAACTCAAAATTTCTCTACCCCGGCCCCGGGCCCGGCAACTCAAAATTTCTCTACCCCGGCCCCGGTCCCGGCAACTCAAAATTTCTCTACCCCGGCCCCGGCATCAGCAATAATTCTGCCCCGGTCGATCTAAATCCCCCTCGGTCTCAAACTTGTGGCTCAAATAGTTTTTGAGCATGATGCCAAAATATGCACTACATATCTACTCCCATACAAAGATTTTTAGCAAAAATCGTAAAATTGACCCCTTTAAGCTCTCGGGGTACCCAACCCAGATAGGTTACCCCTAACAAATTATATATTATAAATAAACTCCGCACCGCACTTTTAAAAGTCCTTAAAATTCAGATGTTTTTTTTATTGTCCAAGGTGTGCTCCGGTGTACAGTGAGCCCTCTTTTATTAAGTACGCCTTTTAAGTTTTCTTAACTTTTTCCATTTTCAAAAATAGAAACTTTATTCAAGAAACAAATATAAACGAGCGATATCACTTAATAAAATCAGCAATTCATGCACAACTGTTTGCTTCGCGTTCTCTAGGAGCTCAGGTGCTTGTTGGACATTTTATTGAAAGAACCGGACAACCGACTTTTTGACTTTACAATAATGTCATGGTTTTTTCCTTGCAGCTTTGTTTTCTGGATCATACAGGCTACACAGTATTCCAGTTCCAACGGTTCCTAATTTTCAAAATTACAGTTATTTTGCTAAAAAAATATTTATGATATAATATGGTGCATTTTAGAATAGAAGAAAAAAGGTGAAAAAGCAAAAATCAACCGAGTTCAACAATTTATTTATATAAAAACTAAATTTTTTCCTAATTATGTCAAATAAAAAGATCCAACCCAATATTTTTGAAGCACACTGTACTGTAATGCTCAAAAATAAAGCTTTTAAAAACTTCTATAGCAATTTTTTTAAATTAAAAAACTTTGATATTTCATTGAACACTTTGTGGTGCTGTAATAGTCCATTTTTATCATACCGCATTTTAATACTCACCTTTCAGTTGTACAATAATACTGTTGTTTTGAAGACGGAAACAGCTTACATGAAATTGTTTCCATCCGAATAACATCTTGTAATATGCTATTTTTTAGATATGATTGTGCCTATCTGAAAACTTCTAAATAAAATTCTGAAATTAAAAACAATGTTATCAAAGGTGGATAATCTAATAAAGGTATGTCACAGCGGTCTGTAGCAGCGTGCATCATAAAATCCAATTCGGGCCGCATGTCCGGCCAAAAGCCGCATGTCCGGCCAAAAGCCGCACGTCCGGCCAAAAGCCGCATGTCCGGCCAAAAGCCGCATGTCCGGCCAAAAGCCGCACGTCCGGCCAAAAGCCGCACGTCCGGCCAAAAGCCGCACGTCCGGCCACAAGGGAGTTAATTTTGCTGCATTGCGTTCTTGTTATTTTTGGCTTTTGGCCGGACATGCGGCTTTTGGCCGGACGTGCGGCTTTTGGCCGGACATGCGGCTTTTGGCCGGACGTGCGGCTTTTGGCCGGACATGCGGCTTTTGGCCGGACGTGCGGCTTTTGGCCGGACGTGCGGCTTTTGGCCGGACATGCGGCTTTTGGCCGGACGTGCGGCTTTTGGCCGGACATGCGGCTTTTGGCCGGACATGCGGCCCGAATTGGATTTTATGATGCACGCTGCTACAGACCGCTGTGACATACCTTTATTAGATTATCCACCTTTGATGTTATTAAATAGAAGCTGGAATAAACTTACCGCTTAAATAATGCTTTTATAATAAAATATTATTTTAACATTTTTACAACTACAAGTTTAAGTTACAATACAATGTCATTTAAAATATGTATTTCATCAATGCACAATAGTTTCCAGTTTATAATTGAATTTTTATATTTACTTTGATGTTCTCATCATTGCACTTTTTTACCATTATATTTACATTTAACTTTTTAACTGTTGAATAATATGATTTTTCTTCTTATGACGTCCAATCAGTAAAACATTGAACAATTTAGTTAACGTTTTTTTATATTTTTTTATTACGTTATAGCATCTAAAATGACACACGTTTTATATTTAATAATCAAGCATATTACTTTCATCATTGCACTCTGCATATTTTTATTCACGCCCTCAAACGTTTTTGTATCATTGCAGGTCTAATGCGTGTATATACCTAAAATTTTAATATTTTTTACACCTAAAATTGAATACACCAACGCGTCTTTTGTTGTTTACATACATGTAAATAATAAATTGTTTTTATACACAATAGAAAAGCGTTTACATGCGTTACTGTGAACGCTCCTTATTTTATCGTATTTTGGAATTACTTGCATAGAACGACCTACTCAAACTTGACTTTGGCGACGCATACAAGTAGCATTTGTTGAAAAGCCCCAAAACAGAATAGTAATCACAAAAAATGGTTTCATCGCAATCTGTGCAGCACTGTTCGATGGTAATAAAACCTAAAATAAATAAAACTAACATTTTTTTAGTATTTATCCTAAAAAATATAAAGATGAATCCCACAGACTGCAGTTAATACTTACATGCGGTTGTGGCATTTTTGACTGAATACAAGTTTTTGTTAATTTTGCTTTTAGAAACCGTTTTTTATCTTTATTTTTCTCATCAAATCTTGATCCATGGCTTTTGTAAATATGTAAGCCCTAATTGGTTTTTATTATTTTTGAATTATCATTTCCTTATTGCTTAAAAAGGTACGGGGTCTTTAGAGCCACAATCAGGGAACTTGGAGCCATCGAAAATTTTTGGGAACTTGATGCCACGAGCCATGGGAACTTGGAGCTTTTCAGAAAAAATTGGTTTTGGGTAAAATTAAGGTTTCGTTTAGGCTTAGGTACACGTTTTAGCGATTTTTATTTTTGGCTCCAAGTTCCCTACTTACGGCTCCAAATTTCCTACTTACGGCTCCAAGTTCCCTATTTTTGGCTCCAAGTTCCAGCTCCAAGGTTCCCAAGACTCCATCGACCCTAAATCCTTAAAAATCAGCTTTAACTTAAAAATTTTTTCTTAAAAAAATATTTTCTTAACTGCGCGAATTCGGTTGATGTGCACGTTTTATTGCTTTTTGGAAGTATTAAAACCAGTTCTACGCTATTAAACTGTGGTAAAAAAGGGGGATTTCGAAAAAATGAAGGCTGAAAACATAAGCTTGCAGGCCGATAAAAAGAATTTGGATGCGGATAAAAAAGAGATGAACCGTCGGATAAACCAGCTAGAAAGTCATAAATAAATCGACAAAGGTATCATAGCTGATATATGTGAGGAAGTTTTTTCTAGACTGTTTCCCATAATCATGGATAAAATGGAGAAAAGGGAAACCGAACTGGATCATGCAACAATGGTTAATATATCCGGGCTATATGTGTCGATATCTTAAGGACTGAGGACAATAATCTGCTAAAAAAAATCGGGGCCATTTCGTCTAAAAAAATTATTATCTTACAAGTCTGTTATTAGTGGAGTTTTGTAAAAAAAAAGCAATTGGGTCAAAATGATGGTATTCGATTTATTTATCTGCTTTCACTTAAATTTTGTTTGAGGACAATAATCTGCTAAAAAAATCGGGGTCATTTCGTCTAAAAAAATTATTATCTTACAAGTCTGTTATTAGTGGAGTTTTGTAAAAAAAAAAAGCAATTGGGTCAAAATGATGGTATTCTATTTATTTATCTGATTTAACTAAAATTTTGTTTGAGGAAAATAATCTGATAAAAAATAAAAAAATCGGGGCCATTTCGTCTAAAAAAAGAATTATTATCTTACAAGTCTGTTATTAGTGGAGTTTTGTAAAAAAAAAGCAATTGGGTCAAAATGATGGTATTCGATTTATTTATCTGCTTTCACTTAAAATTTTGTTTGAGGGACAATAATCTGCTAAAAAAAAATCGGGACCATTTCGTCTAAAAAAATTATTATCTTACAAGTCTGTTATTAGTGGAGTTTTGTAAAAAAAAAAGCAATTGGGTCAAAATGATGGTATTCGATTTATTTATCTGCTTTCACTTAAATTTTGTTTGAGGACAATAATCTGCTAAAAAAAATCGGGGCCATTTCGTCTAAAAAAATTATTATCTTACAAGTCTGTTATTAGTGGAGTTTTGTAAAAAAAAAAGCGATTGGGTCAAAATGATGGTATTCGATTTATTTATCTGCTTTCACTTAAATTTTGTTTGAGAAAAAACAAAAAAACAAAAAAAAAAAAAAAAAAAACAAGTTGAGGACAAAACAGAATAATCTGCTGAAAAAAAATCGGGGCCATTTCGTCTAAAAAAATTATTATCTTACAAGTCTGTTATTAGTGGAGTTTTGTAAAAAAAAGCAATTGGGTCAAAATGATGGTATTCGATTTATTTATCTGCTTTCACTTAAATTTTGTTTGAGGACAATAATCTGCTAAAAAAATCGGGGCCATTTCGTCTAAAAAAATTATTATCTTACAAGTCTGTTATTAGTGGAGTTTTGTAAAAAAAAAGCAATTGGGTCAAAATGATGGTATTCGATTTATTTATCTGCTTTCACTTAAAAATTTTGTTTGAGGACAATAATCTGCTAAAAAAAATCGGGGCCATTTCGTCTAAAAAAATTATTATCTTACAAGTCTGTTATTAGTGGAGTTTTGTAAAAAAAAAAAGCAATTGGGTCAAAATGATGGTATTCGATTTATTTATCTGCTTTCACTTAAATTTTTTTTGAGGACAATAATCTGCTAAAAAAAAACCCGGGCCATTTCGTCCAAAAAATTATTATCTTACAAGTCTGTTATTAGTGGAGTTTTGTAAAAAAAAGCAATTGGGTCAAAATGATGGTATTCGATTTATTTATCTGCTTTCACTTAAATTTTGTTTGAGGACAATAATCTGCTAAAAAAAATCGGGGCCATTTCGTCTAAAAAAATTATTATCTTACAAGTCTGTTATTAGTGGAGTTTTGTAAAAAAAAGCAATTGGGTCAAAATGATGGTATTTGATTTATTTATCTGCTTTCACTTAAATTTTGTTTGAGGACAATAATCTGCTAAAAAAAAATCGGGGCCATTTCGTCTAAAAAAATTATTATCTTACAAGTCTGTTATTAGTGGAGTTTTGTAAAAAAAAAAGCAATTGGGTCAAAATGATGGTATTCGATTTATTTAATTGCTTTCACTTAAATTTTGTTGCTGAAGTTATTCAGATTCGCTTTATTCACTTCATATTCATTTTATATAATTGTTGGTAAAAAAAAATTTAAATCGTGTATTGATTTTAAATCGTGTAAAAACTTACCCGTTTCAGCGATTTTAATTAAGTTCATTTCTTGGATATTATACCAGTATACCCGCTGTTTCGTGCATGAAGGGCCTGCAAAATATTGTTTTTTTTCAATGATTTTTAATAGGAAAATTAAAATCTGGTCTTTATGACTTGCATTGAATCTGCGACTCGAGAATCCCGAGATATGAGAGTTCCGAAGTTTTGCAATTTGCGAAACGAGAGTCCTGAGACACGGGAGTCCCGAGACATGAGAGTCCCATCAATAATGCATATTATTTGCGGGAGAACTGTTTAAGTTTTAGCGCAATTAAATACTGGCTTTAAACTTAAATAAATTATAAATATTGTGCCAAATAATCTATTTAAAAAAACCCCAGTAAAACCACAAAGCAAACTAAAGCATAATTAGTTACATTTATTTCCTGAGTGTGTATGACGTTCATGTTTTTTTACTCTTTTATGTTTTCAAAATTAACACTTTACTTATATATTAATAAAGTATTAACCAAAAATAAAATGTACAAGCTGATTGCAAAAAGAAAGGTAAACCTCTTAACCTAGGAAAACTTGGGTATTGTTATAATAACGTAAAACTTGTTTGCTATAAAGAACAGTAACCTCGTGGAGATTAAGGAATGTATCCTTGAATAATCTCCTGTTTTCCTAATGGGATGCTACACCACAATTGCCACAGTGAGGATTTCATTATAGAAAACGGCCGCGCATCAGAGAAGAGCGCGGTCTTAAGGTTTTTTTTGGTTTAGGTTACAATTAGTGACATTTTCATTAAAAAAACCACTAATACCTAGGGACAAGAACAAACAAGTCTCTAACCGCTCAGTTACAACCAAACAACAACAATAACAATTTTTTTTTAAATTTTATAAAAATATCCAGGGCGAGCGCGAGGGACGGCCACTGCGCAATAAAGCTTAGCCGCTTTTAAAATATCACAAAGCAGTAATAAGTTATTAAACATGTTTTTGTCGCTGTTTTTTTTCCTAATATTATTTTAAGTTAAATAAACACATAATTTATAAACAAGCTGTGAACCTCGTGTGCTCTCTTAAAATAGTTAAGTTTGATTGAATTTTGTATATTTACTGAAAACCTAGGATTTATATTTTTAAAACGCTATAACCGCTCAATTTTGATTTTTTGTCTTATGTCTCTACATTTATATAATGTCAGCCATATAACGTTTGGAAATTTGGGGTCAAATTAAGCGAATTTTTTAAAGAAAAAATGGGAATAAATTACTCGTTTTTAGTTTTTTGGTTAAAATATAGCCAATACAGGACTTAAAACCTCAGTATTCCAACGCTTGACGTCCTGTGTTACATAATCACCCGCTGATTTCACTTTTACGACTCACATAACGCGACGTATTTTTGTAACATCAACAAAACGAAAGTTTTTACATAGACAAAAATCTTTTACAATATACTTTTTTAAAAATATAATTAATTTTTGAATATTGAAATGCTTGTATTGATACTAAAAAAACTTACTAACTAACTTAATAAAAAACTATTAGGTTCAAAAATTTTTGATAAATTTTTAGTTGTTTACTTATTTTTTTTTTTAAAAAATGACATTAAATCCAATGATTTAAAAGACGGAAATTCTAGCAAAAAACGAAACAAAGTTAAAAAAAGCCTTATATTAAATGGAATAGTATAAACCTACAATAAGGTAGGTGACCAAACATATGATTCAAATTCAAGAAGCGGGCGAATATATGTTTTATAAGCTTGCAACAACAACGCCATATCCCGAGAATTAAAAGCTCCAAATAAAACTCCCATTCTATTCATTGCTTTAGCTACAATTTCCGAACATTATACCAAAAATTTTTAATTGCCAAAAATCGTAATTCCTAAATCCCTAACATTACACATTGGTTCAATTTTTTTGTTGCTTAAACTATAAATATGATTGTAATCATTTGCACCAATGGAAAATACATTGCATTTTTCTATAGCAATTTTTAATTGCCAGTCGTTTGACCATCTTTAAAAATTATATAAAGAGTTTTGAAATTCATTTTTAACAAGGAAATTATCATATGTAACATAAATTTTGGCATCGTCGGCGAATAATTTTACATTAGATTCTACACCTAGACATTCAGGAAGATTGTTTATAAAAATTAAAAATAATAGCGGTCCTAGAACGCTTCCTTGCGGGACGCCTGAGGTTACGTATGCAAACTTAGAATAGTTACAATTGGTATGGTCTGTATTGTTTATTTCGTCAGATTCGAGAACAACTCGTTGCCGCCTTAGAGTTAAAAGGTCTTTTATCCAGTTAAATAATTCATATTTATTTCCATGAGCCTTAAGTTTCATTAAAAGTTTAGTATGGCTAACTGAGTCAAAAGCTTTAGCAAAATCTATGTACATTGTGTCCACAGATTTAAAAGCTTCCAACGCAGTTATCCAATCCAAGAGAGAGGTAAGCAATTGTAAGCCGACCGATATACCTGCAAGAAATCCATACTGTTCATTTGTAATTAATTTGTTCTCACGAAGATAAATTGAAAGATTGTCAAAAACAATGCTTTCGATAATTTTACAGGAAATTGACGTTAGTGAAATTCCTCTGTAGTTTTCTTTTAAGCTTGCAACACTTTTTTTAAAAATTGGACGTATAAATGCATTTTTCCATATCTCAGGTAACTTTCCGGTTTGCATATATAACTCAAAGATAAGAGCAAGCGACGAGCTAACACCTCACTTAATTGTGATAGATAATAAGGAGGAATTTCATATGGACATTTGAAAACTTTTTAGGAAGGCTTTTAAGTTTTTTTAAACTTCATATACAGGAAATAAAATATTACAAATATTTATGTTTTCAGGAACGCGAGGTAAAAATTTTGGCATATATTTATTATATTTTGTGTGTAGCATGGCTGCAAAAATTCTAATTTAAAAATTTTAATTCTTTCTAAATTTTAATTTGTGCTCTTTTTAATTTTTAATAAACTCTGCATTCTTTTGCTATCTTAGTCGTGGAAGAGAAATTGCCGATTACTGTAATTTATTCTGCGGAGTCGGTTTTAGGTTAGTTTTATGTAACCTTTTAAAACATCTTAAAACATTTCGTATCAGTTAAATGGAATTTTATGTGGGCGAAAAATAGAGCAATTGCAAACGATTCTATACAAAAAATTGTTTATATAAAATTATCTGATTATTTTTTGTCACAAAGCTATGTGGCATTTCGGAAAAAGTCAGATAAAATCTGCAGTAACATTTTATGTTTTGGCTTGGCTTTGCACCCACTGAATATTCTTCGGACGTTATATAAACCGTCTTGGATTGAAATATTCACAGATGGTATTCTGTAGCTAACAGAACTTCCTCCGGCCGTTGGTTTTATTTTTATTTTCCGCGCGTTGATTGAACTAGTTTTGAGAAAATTTGAGGTTGAGTAATAAAGAATTAATTAAGAAATTTAAGATATTGAGAAATTGAGAATTAAGATTTTAAGGTTTTATTATATTAGAAGTTTTGTTTTGGGAATTTAAGAAATTAAGAAAAGAATAATTTTTAAGTATTTTGTTGTCGCGACAGGTTTTAGTAAAAATTAGAAAGGAAGCTATAGCGTTTTATTGTATTATCTGTACCTTTTATATTTTGAAAGAGTTAACTTGCGATTCATTATTTTGAATCGCAAATATTCAAAAGAGTTTATTACGGTTTATTAATTAAATCGTAGAGTTTTATTGTATTATCCGTACCTATATTTTAAACAGAGTTTAATTACGATTCATTAACTTGAATTGTAAATATTCAAATTAGAGTTTGTTACGGTTTATTAATTAAATCGTAAAGGTTTTATTGTATTCTCCGTACTTTTATATTTAAAAAGAGTGGCTTACGATTTATTGATTTAAATCGTAAATATTTAAATTTAAAGAGTATTACGGTTTATTGGTTTAAACCGTACGTTTATATTTTATTGTATTCTCTGTACCTTAATAATAAAGTGTTAAATTACGGTTTAACATATTAATCGAAAGAGATATTTAATAAAATTAAAATTATAGTTTTTCCTGTTTTAATACAGTTATTTATTATCGATTTCATAAAAATTTGTGTGAACTCGTTTTGGTCGGTCGCTTAATCTTATTCCACTGCGTGTTCTAGCTTTGCCAATCAAATCGGGTCTTCACAATTTGGTGGCAGAGCCTGGTTATCTGTCCTACACGGCGTAATTTAATAATAATAAAAAAATGTCTGAACCTGCAAAACAACCGACCAGTTTAAATACGGCGCGAGCTTTTAGGGCGCTTAATAGGAAAATTTAAAAATTAACAAAAGAAGTTTAAGAGGGTTTGCGTTTGTAACGTGACAGTCTAAATCAAATCAGTCCCTTAATCTAGACAAATCAGTCCCTTAATAGTAGTAGTATGATTGTTAATAGTCTGCATAGTATTAAGATCGAAACATTTTGGGTACATGCTTGGATAAATTTTCTAAGGAATTTTTTGAAGAATTTGTAGCTCTTGCTAACCGCTGAATTTCGTTGGAAGATAAGCTTTTTCAATTGCGCCTACACTTAAAAAGTGCCGCCAAACAGGCGTTTAAAGCCCTTTCAAATGACCAAAAGTCATCTTATGAGAGAGAGCTTTAAAAAAGATTTACCAAATAAATTCCAGACAAAGGGAATACCAGGTCAAAATCTATTCAGCTCCCATCGTTCCCGGGCCGATCCTTCGCCGCGCGGGGCATCTGGCGGGGCCCTCCCTTCTCGGGGTCTGTTCTCCGGCCTGCCGCGCGGCGTTTCGCCCGGGGCCCGCCCCCCCCCCAACCATCTTAAGCCTAACTTTCAACATAATAATTTTAAGCCCAATTTAATAATTCTAATGGCGGTAGGAATTTTAATAATCAAATTGATCGCCGGCAAAACTTCGGTAGGGGTTATCAAACCAATCTAAAATTTCCAAATTCAAATAATTGTAATTTTTCATACTTTCAGCCTCAAAATTTTAGACAAAGTAATTTTCAAACTAAAAATTTTCAATCTATTTAGTGCTATCGCTGCTCGAATTTTTGGAATTATACAAATCAATGCCAAGGATTTTAAATTCTTGTCCTTTTCAACAAAAACAAGGTCCATTTTTTAACCAAAATTCCTTTTTGCTAATACATTAAAAGAGGAGGTGCGGCCTTCATTTTTCCATCACCTAATCAAAATATTAATTTAAATCAAATTTCTAATGACAATTCTCAACTAACTGTTCTAACAACTTTAAACAATCCCGTTTCATCGACACCGATAAAATGCACTATTCTATCAAGTCCTGATAATTCATTAACAGAAAAATCTGAAGAGCACACACAGTTATCGGATCGGGATATTGTTAGGGAATTGTTGGCACCAATTGGAGTTGGTGGTATTATGTTGAGAATTAAAAAGAAATTAGCTATTAATAATGACGCGAATAATGTTAACAATGTTGAGTATTATAGTATTTCACGTACCTATAAAACTTTACATTTTTTTGAAAATGAACAATTGTCAGAAATATCTCAAGTAGATAATGATCTGTTTGATACCGATAGTACCAAATATATTTCTGGATTTAATTCAAAATCTATTTCAGCTATAAACAATAAAAAAAATTGAAAGATTATTTTGATTCAGAATTGGAGGAACAGGGGCCATTACATCAACATATGAACGATTTGGTAAGTAATTTATGCTTATATTATCATTATGAGGATAAACTAACTGAAAAACAATAGGAGGAAAACGCAGTAAGTCTGTGCTTAATAATTATAACAAAGCCAAAGAAGAACTTCTTTTTAACTCACATTCAAATTTAAAAAACCAAACAATGTATGAAAATCTACCTATGTCTTCAAGAAAAAGTTTTTCATTATCACTTAATTGTCTAATATTTAAATTACTTTATCCTCTAAATTTTTTATTTTGTTAGTAATTATGTGTTCTTGCATTAATATTACGGACCAACTAATTCCATCACCAAACCCGCTTTTGTTTCAAACCCCAAAATGTTGTATTTTTTGGCAAATTCCTGACAATATCCCAAGCGATACAATAAATAGCAGAGTTGAAGATAGTATTGTAAATGTAACCTTAAGATTATACAAACAAAATTTAATTGAATGTAAAACTTCAGTTTGGGTTTGTAAAATTGTCACAAAGAAAATTCAAAATTTTACTTATATCTCTAACAATGAACGTTTAAAAATAGAATCTACAGTCAATGAAATCGTTGATTCAAAACTTGTGACAGAATGACAAATTATAAAAAGTATAAAAATCATTTATTAACTTATTCTAGAGGGGGACTCTGGAAAACAAATAATAAAGTAAATTGGGATTACTCAGGACCTTTATGGAAATGCTGTAAATGGACTGCTACCAATGCCTTTTTGTATAAAACCAATTTATATAAACGTCACGATATTCCACATTTTCAAAGCGGACTTGGTGATGCGAATTCTTGTTCTTATTTTCGAGGTTCTTGTAGCTTGGAGTCAGGTGAATATTTATCATGGAAACCTGATATGGAGGCTAAATGCGAATATGTACCGTTTAAAACTATACCGTTTTACAAAATGAGAAACAATTATCTAGCTCAAAATAAAATACTAGCATTAACAGTTTCTACTACTAAAAGAACACTTTCTTGCGACAAAGAATGGTTAACAATAAGCGATCAGGGAATAGCGTTTAATGTAATTGGACAACGTTTCCCTCGATTCGCATTTAAGCCTAAATATCAGCAATCTCATTTGCCTCGTGTTTCACGTGTAAAACGTTTGGTTTCTAAAATTAAAAATAAAATAAGTAAAAATTCATCGGGTATTGTTATGAGTGATCAGTTAGCAAGTCAGCTTCAAGCTGTAGTATTTACATCAGAACGAGCACTTAGAATAGCATTTGCTCATTCTATGCGAACTACTTGTAATGCTATGAATGCGGTTGTTAATATTTTAACTGCTTCAGTATTGGCTAACCCTACAGAAGCTGTGCGACAACTTTCACAGACGGGGGCAGCCGGGAATCTCCCGTAGCTAGACAAAGGCAAAACGGCAGCTAGACTAAGCCCAAAAAGAGGCTATACAAAGCACAGCCAGCGAGCGACAAATAGGAAAGTCCGAAAAAAAAAGCCAAGAATCGGCAGCAGAAGTAAGGAAAAACTCAACAAAAAAAACTAGCAAGCAGTATATTAAAAATATATTAGAATAAAATAAAGGCCGAACGATCGAAACTAAATGAACAAATAAAAATAGCAACTATCAAGAATAGCTCGAAGGAATATCTAAAGCAACAAAACATAAGCCAACATAAAACAGAACGCACGCATAAAAAACTACAAAAACCCATATGAAAAAAAATAAGAAAATAAAGAACAGAAAAGAAAAATACCAAAAAGCAAAAAACAACTAAGCAAACAAAAATAAGAAACAAAAAACCCCATATACACATAGAACCAAAACCAAAACAACACAAAGCAATAAAAACACCATTCAAAAAAAATATAATACAATATATAAGCATATTAGCAGCAAGAACAAAGGGAGGGGACCGCGAAAGCACAAACTGAAGCAATGAAAATAAACTAAAAAGGCAGATATATCAAAACAAAAACAGAAATAGAAAAACTGAAGACAGAAAAAAAAAAGACAACCAAAGAACCGACAGACAAAAAAAAACCCCAAATCCACCAAAAAACCAAAAAAAAAACACCACCAACAACACCCAAAACACCCCTCACCCCCCCCCACACCCCCACCACACAAAAAAACCCCAACCACACTACGTCACAGTAATATTTTTGTAAAAGCCACTTCCCAAATAATTGAGGTTTGGCCCTGCGAAGAAATAAATTATAATCAAATTAAATTTTTACCTATGAATTCAACTTGCACGCACGAAATACCTATTTATTTTAAAATTAATAATGTTTCGGCTAATGGTTACTTAAATCCACTTACAAATATAATCCAAAATAGTTATACTCCAAAAGATTGTTCCTTGGCAAACGAAATACCATTTCAAATTAAAAATAAATCATTAATTTATCGTAAAAACGGCAAAGTCGCACTGCTTTTTGGAGGTAGGCCAGTACCGGTTCTTCCTTTTATTCATATAAATTTTAGTCTGCCTATTTTTGCTCCGAGTATTATTTTTCATGAATTTGTTATGTACGGTTGGTCTGAGTTAAGAACACATAATACATTAAATGATTTTGCTGCTACCGTTGAAACACATAATCGTATACTTCATGCTTTTGGTGTACGATATAATAATAGCGACTCCGAAAATCTTAGTAGGGTCGTTCGTAAAATATTTTCCGAAGGATTTTTTTGGTTTTTAACAGGATTTAATTTTAGTTTTTGGCAAATTTGGGTGTTTTTCGTATGCTTTTTTGTAACTTTCAAAACAGTATTTCGTTTTTGTAGACCAATTTTAAAAAGTAGTATTAATAAAATAAAAACATCTGATTCAATAAATTTTCCTAATTTTCAAAATTTAACTTTAAATTTCATCCAACGATACCATAATAATTCCAATTTAGAAGTTCCAAACGAAGAAATTCCTCTCCAAGAATTTGTCGATAACAATAATAATTATAGTATAAGAAATAATAGTGTTTCAACCCAAGTTCAAAATAGTGGTGAATCCCCTTGTTTCAGTAGTATAAATCAAAATATGACAGATTCAATTATAACGCCTATAAATTTAGAAACCGCACCGCGTATAAATATGCTAAATTTTCCTCATTATTTTGTCACTAACGCAGAACAAAATGATAACGAATATCTGCCAAATTTTTCTGATATATATTTCAAGGCCAAATTGGATAATAATTTAACAATAATAAATGTTGACCCTTTTTCCTATTTTTCGTATATTTGTGTGCGCGAGTCTTACATCAACAAAGTTCTATTTCCTTCATTTGTGGATTCATTTCATTCCAACAATAATATTTTGAGTCCTGTGGGTTCAACCTATTATACTCTGACATTTTTGAATTCGGCTAATTCTCATGTGTCCCATTTATTTTTAATTGTACACGATTGTAACATTGATTGTGATATCAAAATAGTAATTGGAAATGATTTGCTACTGAATATGCCTAACGATATTATGTTTCTTGATAAAATTGGGCAGGTCTACAATTTACAAAAAGAAAATTTAAAAATTATTTTACAGCCAATTAGTTTTCCGTCAATTTTTCAAAAATTGTCTGATCAAATAAATACTGGGATAAATGTTTTGGATTTTGACGTAAATTCTATAACCTCAGTAGCTGCTTCTCAATTTTCAGCTCAATTAAACAATTTTAAAGTTACTGCTTTACTAGATACCAGGGCTGCATTAAGTTTAATACCTCAACGGGTAGCAAAATCACTTAACATTGATCCTATAAATAACCCTTTAATTAAAACTGCTGTTACTATGGCTGGTCCTATGCCATTATTAGGTTATGTTAATTTGCAATTTTTAACTCAAGGACACTTAG